>JAVXUO010001835.1:0-31331 GCA_033065855.1 Escallonia rubra
GTGTCCTCTGTATGCAGATTTACACCCAGCCATTTAACATGCTTCCAGTATCTGCTGTTGAGACTCCTGGAAATTTGTGAGTGAACACCTAATTTCAGCCAACTTGATTACCATTGAATGATGTAATTTGGAAACCATGTTTCTATTTATCCGCACATTTGTGTTGTGACTTATTTACATCCGAGTGGGGGTTGCCAGTATTTTGCACACCCGTCTGAAGGTGCTGTTAGTGATTCATCCAGATGGTGTTTATATCTGTTATTTCCTACATAGGTGCTAAAATTTTGGAACTGGAACTTAAATTTGACCTCGTACGGGAATTTCACACTAAAATGCAAAGCCTGGCATTGGCATTGCTAACTCAGTAAGGTTCCATTTTCCTCTATAGGGGCCAGATTATAAACTAAAACCACGTAGCTTTTTTTTTTTTTTTTTTGAGAAATCTGGTAGTCATCCATTTGAATTTCACTAGCTACAGCTTATACGGGGAACATAGACCATTGGTGGGAGCTCCTACCTGCAAGCTCATCCTAACGAATTATATTTCTTGGCATACAGAATGATGCAAGCGATAGTGGATAGACTTGTACCCCTTCTTGTTCAACAATTGCTACAAGACTATGAAACATGGGTTCAAGGGCATCATGATCAGATATCCTGAAATTGGCCCCTACTATTAGCTTAGACAAGTAAGGTCATCGTCCTGAGTATAGTTCCATGATTTTCGTCCGCAGAATGAACAATAACCAATATAGGCTACTTAACAATTTTTGTGTTCTCGCAGCATGCTTTATACTGATGGGTCAGCACCTCAAGCTTATGCCGTAAATGGTAAATCTCTCATTCACCCAAACATTCTCTCTCCTACTTTAGTGGAAACCATCTTAATTATGTTATTTGATTTGATTCTTACCAGGAGAAAGGCGCCAAAGCGAAAGCCTATGGGTTGTCTCCGCAATAGCCATCAGCAAAAACCGTCTTTGAATTGGCTGACATTTTGCAACGCAATTATTTTTACATGCTTCAAGTTTGAAGTCTTGGTCACTTCCATCTGTCGGGAGACAAGACAATTGTATGATTATCATGCGTAATCGATATCCTCGTGCTTCAAATTCTACTCTGCAATGAATGCCGAGAACCTTTCAGTGAAGTATCCGGTGAGGTCTTTCGGACATGTTAATACACCAAAACAAAACTTTAGAAGATTCTTCAAAGAGTACTTAGTCATAGTGTTCCTAACTTACTTTGGCCGCACTCAAGGGCCCATCCTGTTTTGCGCGACATGTCACTATAGTCAACGGTCAATTTTTTAACGCTTCCAACTGGTCAAAATACGCACGCTTAAGTCGTGCACATTTCTTCGCTTTTCATGACAATTTACAACTGAAAGTTATTTTTTTTTTGCACGACCCATGGTCACTGGCGTAACAACCTCGGCGCGTCCAAACTTAACGCAAATGTGAATATTGACAAAGTCGGCGTGCCTTCTCCCTTGGGGAAGTCGGCCGCCTTCCCCCTTGAGGGGGTCGGCTGCCTTCCCACGCGGGGGGTTGGCCGCCTTCCCCTTCACGGGGCCAGCCCCTTTCAAGGGGTTGACCACCTTCACCTTGGGGGGGGGGGGGGGCGGCCACCCTTCTTTCGAAGGGGTTGACCCTATTTTTTTTTTGCACTCGTTCAAACGCCATATCACCCGTAATGCTCACCCATTGCTTGCGATCGTGCACCCCCGCGACCGCTCGTCACCTCCGTGACAACCGTCACCCGCGGTCTGGCGCCATCCCCAAGGTGTCCCTCACCAGTGGCTGCGCACTCCCACTTCCAACTTCCATCATTACCAGAGATTGTACTCACCATTTTGTGTAAGATTAACACTCGGCTCGCGCGCTATCTTCGGGACACTCGACGTGTGCCCGTGCACCGTCTCCATGACAGAAGTCGCTCGCGCACATGCGCCCCTTATGCGTCACGTGCCCTCGGCACGACACCTACTTCCATGATAGCCGTCGCCCGCGCCCATGCTCCACTGCTATGATATGTGCCCCCAGCACTAGGTACTGTCTCGCGACAGCCGTCGCCGCGCCCATGCACCATTCTCATGTCTCATGCCTTTGGCACCGCGCCCATGCTCCACAACCATGTCTTGTGCCGTTGGCATCGCGCCCGTGTGCCATAATCATGTTACATGCCCCCGGGCACCAAACTCATTCACCACACCATGCGCCCCCACCATGGACGTGGAACATGCGTCGACCCACTCCCTGGAGTGCGCAGCATTCCGAGGGGCTCTGTTCTCAGTGCTCCGGCATGAGGACCATTTGCAGCGGGATAGGCTCGCTACCGCAGAAGCTATCGCCGTTTGGGGTGACTTGCATGACACTAGACACGTCTGAGCTGCGAGCACGTCCACTCACGTTACCAGTGACCATCGGCGCCCCCAGGACGATGACCCCGGGGTCACTCCGAGACGGGAACAGGTCTTCGGAGGGCATCACGCCTAGTCCGCCTGGCAGTTGGGCACATGGACGTTACCTCACTGCTGTTAGGTTCTCTCTGCGTCTCTCGACACATCCTTGTGGGATTCAGTAAGGGCTTGAACCGGTGGCTAGGGCAAGAGTTTACTCTGATCATGCTGACGTTGTCTGGTCAGTCTTTTCAAACAGGAAGAGCGACGCTGTGTGTGGCAGGCAGCTCGAATATAGGAACCGACAGTCCAATAGAGGACCAGTATTTTTGGACCCCCTGGTGACATGTCACTCCCAGGGGATGACATGTGGCAATTGATGACACAAGCATACTTTTGCCTACAAATAGTGGACTTTGGAATTCATTTTGGACAAAATTTTCTCACTTGAAAAAAAGAGCACTTTCGCACTCTAGAATCCAGAGCTCTTGAATTCTAGAGAGAGAAACATAATTGGACTGTGACATTGGAGATAACATCGACCGTGACATTGGACCCCGACTCGGACCCTAGCTTGGACTGTCGACTGCCGGCCCTGTTCGTCTCTGCCTTGTCTCCACAGTACTGCCACTCCTCACAACCTGTCTGGGAAGCCTTGCTCTCTGCCCTTACTCCACCCTCACAGCATCTCACTTTGTACATCTGACAACTGACTCGGTTTGCATCCTTTGTGGCATCTCCATGTAAGTACGAACCCACTTCTTTGGCATCATTTTGGCGACTCCGCTGGGGAGGTGAGCATCATAGTGCAGTCCGCCTATCTTCCACACTTAGGAGCCATGCTTGTACAACGGAAAGCTACCAGGACGGCCAATCAAGGCCTCAACCCTACTGTGCAAGAGAGAGATCACCTTGGCGACTAGGAAGAGAGATCAGTGCCGTACGACTCTAAGACCAACCACCAACCACCGCACGCGATGTACAAGTGGTTATCTGTGCGGCCATCCAACAACTTACTCTGACCATAGCCAATCTGCAAGACTCCCAAACATCATAGAAATGCAAAGATCCATACAGGCATTGGTCTCTCAGCAAGCCGCTTCACTGATCTAGCCTTCAGGGCCTGGGCTGGCCCTTGACACCACCCAGGCTCTAGTGTCACGACCACCGCCGCCTCGAACATCCAGACCTTTGGCGGTAGGACTCGCGACATCTTCACCACTTGTAGCTGATGTACCTCCTTCTGTGGTACCACCTCGTAGACCACATACGGATCTTGGACCAGTGTTGCAGTAGGTCTTCCCTGCAGCCGCACCATCTCACCATGTGCCAACCCGAAGCTCTTCTAAAATCCATGACTCCATTGAGATGGAACCCAATCCTAACCCGGTTGACCAACACCAAACCACGGCCTGGTGGTGGATGTGTCTCGCCCGACCACTCATGCCCCTACACAGCTACTTGGGGTGGACATATATCCTTAATAAAAAATGTTGCATGTTAAATTGTGGGGATCTAGTTGGAACATGTTGAAGTTCAAGATAATATCTCGTACTATGAGGCACCGATATAGGTGATTGATAGAGAGGAAAAGATGTTATGTTAATGCATGTGGTCAAAGTTGAAACCCGAGGTGCTAACACGGTAATAATGTCCGCATCTAGTTACAGAATGAGGTCTGTCCCTATTTTGAGGACGAAATTTTATTTAAGGAGGGAAGGGTGTGATATCCCGAAAATACCAAAAAATAATCTAACGGTGGGCTTGATTAATTAAGAGGTGCTATTTTTATTAGGTAGCAATATGTTGATAATGATTAAGTGTTCGGGAGCTAAGTAGGAGGTTAGTGTGGCCTTAGGGGGGGGGGGGGTGTTAAAATGTAATTTTGAAAAGTTAGGGGGTACAAAAATGTAATTTTGTAAAATATGGTGAATGGGATGCATATTTTTATCAAGTAGCATCATTTCGATGATAATGAGGTGTTAGGGGGCTAAAGGAGGAGTTAGGGTGATTTTGGGGTCAAAAGTGTAATTTCCCAAAGTCGAGGGGTCAAAATGCAATTTAGAAACTTAGGGGGTTAAAGTGCAATTTTGTAAAGTTGCACTTAGGTGTCAAAATTTGGAAGAAAGTGGTCATAACGTGGCCACCTCCAGCTAGAGTCTCGGATGACTCATGAAATCTAATGATAAGTGAAGGGAGTGGATGAAATTGAAACAAAAAGAAAAAGAAAGAAGGTGTTGGGGGGGGGGGGGGGAGAGAGGGGAAAACGAATTAGGGTTTTGGATTGGGTTGATTTTAGTGTGCGGGGTGTGTGTTCTTCATCGTTGGAGACTTAATTCAAATTGCGGGAGCTAAATTGGATGTAATTGCACAAACCAAATCGATTTAGAGCTTGAAAGTATGGAAGGCAAGGGAATTTAGGTGATGTAAGTGTAAGAAAATGGAAATCCATGCGAAAATTTAAGGAAGAATAGGCCCAAGTACACGGCTGGATCAGGGAAGAAGAAGGTTTGTGTGTGCGTTCAAGGTGTAATGGTGTGTGTTTGAATCTGAATAGTGACTTGGAATTGTCGCTAAAGATGAAACATTAATAAACATGTTTTGATTCAAAATTTTAAAAATAGTTAAGGTCATATTTAGCCAAAGTACAAAAAATAGACCCTAGTTATTTTTAGGAGACCTATATCGTGGAAACGTTTTAGATTTTTCCGAGGTCAGGAAGGGGGTTAATCGATACAGGAACTTTGAAATTTTGTAGTGAAATTTAAAATACCAAACTAGAGCGGTTTCGTGCGAAACTTTTATGGGAAACCTAGGATGCTGAGAAGTTACATTTCCCAAGATTTTGGGTCATCCTGAAGTCGTTTGCTATTTTTGGCCGAACGGGCTTTTAAGCGCTGGGTCCAGACACCGATTCGGGATTTTCGGGCGAAAATTTTCTAAAATACTTTTTAGATTAAGAATGAATTCAGGAGGCTAAAAAAATAACATTTTAAGTGCTTTTGAGATTTTTCTAGTGCCAGGGGCCCTCAGGGGACATTTTGGTAATTTGCCACCCAGAGAGGGATATTTTGGTAATTTTCCCCGTAAAGTTTTTCAAAGGACTTTTTAGTTCGGGAAGGGATGTAAAACACTTGAAAGGTTGTTTTGAAGCTGATTTGGGGTGTTGAGGTGGTGTAGCGGCCATCTGGGAATATTTTGGTAATTTGGCATGTTGACGCCAAATTTTAGGGAACGCGCGGAATTCAGCATTCGGAGTTGTGGGAGTAAGGAATTGTGTTAATCTATTGGTAAGCTAGGTTAACGATCCAGTTATTGGACCGAATTAACAAGTTTTCATAAGACGCTATAAACGATTAAATGAGAAATGGTAGAATAAGGAGTGCGTATATGTTGAATGATGACTAACGAGCAGGGTATGATTTGACTAGGTGATGCAGCTCGTTACGATCAGAGATTGAGTTTCTTCGGCTATAAGCCAATCAGGGTAAGGACAATGCGGTTCTATTATGCTAATTCATTGTTTCGATTAGCATACCATGTTGATGATGTTTATGTTGGACTCTTCTTGTTATGAGTTGACACCGGTAGTCATTGTGACCAGCATACGTATGTTTGAATTGTGATGTTGAGGACTTGGGGTAGAATAATTCCTTTAGTCCGCCATGTTGATAGAATTTAATGAGGATGATGCGTGTTCTAGTATGTTACGATTCGACTCGATTAGCATACCTGACGTTGGGGGTGATATTGTGTAGGGTTGTTGTGGGATGCTGGAAATTATTGATAGCCGATATCTCTTCTCTTTGAGAACACTATTGAGGACTTGTGGCAAACTTCTCTCGAGTCCGCCCTGTCGTTGATAATGATGTTGTAGAAATCGTTGCGTTGTTGTTGTGAAATGTCAGCATTTATTGATAACCGATATTTCTCTTATGTAAGAACATTGTTGAGGGCTTGCGACATACTTCTCCCAAGTCAGCCCTGTCTTGATGTTACGTTGAACTCTTTTTGTTAGGTTAGAACACCGGTTGATCTTTTAATCCGGTATTCCTTGTTGAGTTGTGTTGTTGAGGACAAAAGGTGGAATAATTTCCCTTAGTCCGCCCCGTTGATGAAGCACCGTTGTTTAGTTGTAAGGTGGTTAGGGAAAGCACTCTAGATGAGTTCACTTCTTATTGACAACGTCTCTTCTATTTATTTGAGACTGAGATGAACATCCCATAGAATGGGACATCAAAATGAGGAGGATGGCCTATGAATTATGATCACTGGCCAAAGAGGATGAATGTCGCTCGAGCAGAGTCTGTCGTGTCGGGTCGAGTCATGTCCATCGTGTCCATGTGCATTGCATTTGATTTTCTTTTGATGTTGATGATTTTAATGATTTGTATTTCAATGATGTTTATCTTTACGACCTTGGATTTCGGGTTCACTTGCATAGTCAGTCAGTCAGTCCCGTCCACGAGGACGTGGCCGTAATGCTGTTCTGTTAGGCCTTGAAGCCGCTCAGTCGAACGAAAGAAAATATCGTTTGACAATTATGCTGATGTCGAAAATTTATTGGAACTCTTGATTCATTATTATCGTCGAGAAGATTATTATTCCTCCGAGTATCTTGAATCATTTGTACACAATACTCCTCGTGTTGTCTTTACTGGGCAATTTGCGCTCATTCCTTATGTTGTATTGTACAGGTTATAAGGTTGATCAAGGAGAACCCTCTAGAAAGAAAAAAGAAACAAGCTAAAAAAGTTGAGCAAGGGGGTCAGTTGTGTGAGGAAAGACCAGCTAGGAATGGTGGGATAAAGACTGAGTTGCGAGATAGGTTGATAAGAGTCCTATGACTACAGTCGTATATTAGGTTGTAAACATTCATGTTGTTTAAAGACCTGAAAGTCTTCTGATGCAGTACGATCTATGTTTGTAAGAATTTTTTTTGTAAGGACACATTTTGGAGCGTCTATTAATGATGTATGAGTATGAGAATGTAGTTGCTTTGTATTCAGCAAAGGGTTTTGCATGTGATTATGATCGATAACTCAGCCCGGTGATGTCACCAGGGTTAAGGGTGTCGAAAAGAACATGAGTGATGTATATAAGGTGCACATTGAGAACTTACAATTGAGGTCATGGGGTCACCTTAAGGAGACGGCCCGCTGCACTTAGGAGTCCATCGGTCCTATTAAGCTGTGGAAGCCTCGCCCTCAAAATTCCCTTCTTACCACAGCAGGCACGTCCGAGACTCAGACCAACAACAACAACAACTACGACGGCCGCAAGCGTTAGTACCAAGAGGGGGACCGACGCCCTGAGAAGAGAAGGCAGCGGGAGCCTACCCCTAAATACCCATGTGACCTCAAGACATTGAAAGAGTTGTTGATAGATTGATTAGAGCACGACGACAACTTCCACTTGCCGCCGGCAAAGACAAATGTCACTGAGGCAAAAACCAAACCCGACTATTACCCCTATCACCGAGCTGTTGGGCATTACCTAAAGGATTGCAACGGGCTAACATTTTTGCGAGGAAGGTCGTTGCGGGTGACCTTAAGTTACGAAAGAACAATGATGTGCGTCATGGCAACAACAGAGAGCATCAAGTTCTCATGGCCGTTACCTACCATGTTGAACCTGCCACCACCGAAGTCTCAACGAAAGCTGTGCCTCCAGTCGTACCTCACGTGTCTTCAGCTGGCCAGCCAACACTCGGCTTCGGGTAAATGTTAAAAATCAAAGGATTCTTTGATGAAATGATGAAAGGATTCTTTGATAGCCGATATTTCTCCTGGTTAAGAACACCATTGAGGACTTGTGGTTAAATTTCTCCTAAGTCTGCCCTGTAATTGATTGATGATGTTACGTAGAGATTGTTTTGTTGTTATGGGATGTCAGCAATTATTGATAACATCTATTTCTCCTTGTTAAGAATACTATTATGGACTTGTGGTTAAATTTCTCCCAAGTTCGTCCCGTCGTTGATTGATGTTGTTATGTAAAGATTGTTGTGGTGTTGTTATAGGATGTCGGCAATTATTGATGATAGATATTTCTCTTATTTAAGAACGTTGTTGAGGCTTTGTTGCAAGTTTCTCCCAAGTCCGCCATGTTGATGATGTTTACGTTGAACTTTCATTGTTATGTTGAATACATGTTGATCTTGTGACTCGGTATTTCTTGCTTGAGTTATGTTGTTAAGGACGTAAAGAGGATTAGTTTCCCTTAGTCCACCCTGTTGATGAAGCCTGTTGTTTGGCAATAATGCGGTTAGGGATAAACACTATTTTAAGCAAATAAACTAATGAAAATTTACACAAACTTAATAATCAGGCTCTAACCCTTCCAAGAATCTACTGAAAGTTATTACCTGTAGAAGGGAATAGAAAAAGTGGTGAGCTTTTGAGAGCTCAGTAAGGTCGCTCAAAATTCAGTAGAGGAATACAAACGATTTAGAGAATTTATTTCAATGGCAATATGAGAAGATACTCAACTCAATCCCTCAAATCAGAAATCAATATAAACACTTTCGATTATACAGTAAACGATGCAGATGATATTGAACATGAAGGATTGCAAAACCACAAAAGCAGTACAGGGTAACACGTAGCAAAGCCACACAAGCAGTGCCGGGTAACACTTACCAAAGCCACACAGGCAGTGCTCAATAATAACGTGATTACATATGGATATGTACACTAGCTAGACCATTAAGGTACTAGCATCTCCCACAATACAGACCATCCATATATCACCCCCAATACACACCATCATCATAACGCTTCAATATACTAACTCATGTCAATATATAAAGTACGATACTCACTAATTCAATGAGTAAATCTATGCTCAATGAGTAAAAAATTATGAGCATCGATAAGCATATTTCAATGAACACTAAAGCTCAAAGCAGGGTTTAAAGGTAGAATACATGCTTATCTAAATCATAACAGAGTCCTAGAATAACGATAACAAATCAGAATGAAGTACAAAATTAATTATAAGGAATTGGTTCGGATAAAAGAATCCATTACCTTAATCCAAGATATTCGTTGCTATTCAACTTTGTTCAATTTCCTCGATTTAACCTAAATTGATAAATTACTTATTAGAACAAATTCTAGTCTCATAACACTATAAATCTAATGCTAATTACTCACTCTAACACTCTCACGCAGCCTAGATCGAAATGCGTCCCACGTACGGTCCAACTTAACCGAAAACTCCACATACCCTGTAAGGCATTAAGACACCCCAAATTTTATAACAGTTTCTCATAAAATACTTTTATAGCTTAAAACAACATAATAAGTTAAAATATGAATTTTCTTTATTTTTGAATTAAAATAATTTTCTTAAATACCCAAAAAAGCCCAAAAATAACTATTAATACTTCTATCTCAAATCAAAGTCCCATAATGTTCATGATAGCTTCATAATATATAGAAAAGAAAAAAATACTAAAACTGAGATTAAGATTTAAAAAGCACTAAAAATATTTTAAAATTATCTGTTTTCCTAAATCAATTGCGATACAAAAATTTAGTACTAAGTCAACTCTAACAATTATGAAACTGAAAATGAAACTTCTTTATATCATGAAAACTTACCGAAATTTTCTCATAATTTATTAAGGATTTTAAAGACACCAAATGAATTTGAGAAAAACTAAATTTGCAAAAAATATTAAAAATACCAAATGATATCAGAAAAGTATGAAATTTTAAACGGCGATTCTAATATTTCCCTAAGAACCTTATGTAAAGTTTCATCATTTTTCAACAATCGTAAAATACCCAGCAGCCACGTGGAACAACTGTGCAAGCACAGTGTACCACTCCACTTCATAAACCCATTTCCCCACTTCCCTCTTCTTCTTCCTTTCTATTCTTTGCACACTTACATTTCACCCAAAGACACACATCTCTACACACACACACACACACAGACACACATTACAATACACATTATCCAATTCATTCTTCATGTTAATCCTGTAAACTAACCAAAAGCTACTCTTAACCCAATCATTTGCAGGCACAACCAAAAGCTACTCTAACACAGTTTAAATGGGAAGCATATTCATCACCCAATCAGGTTTCCTTTCACATCCACTCTAATACCTTCAAGAACACTCTCGCATCTCGCATCTCACACAAAACACCCACACTCAAACCATTTACTCACAAATCACATTCCATACCCACATTCCATCACGGCAGTGGGTCTTCTTCTTATTCAACATACTCACGCACACCGACATTACACACACAGAAAACCTGTTGCACAATTCCAGTTACACTCACTCACGGCACCATGCACTCACAGACATAACACCCTCATTACCCACACGCACACAAACTCTCACAACATTCCCTCACGGCACACTCCTTCCTTTCTCATTTTACACACACAAACACTGTATTCACATAACGTTTCTCCTACACACCACATCTGCACCCCAACACACACACCGTTGGGTTAAAACACACACACACACGCACACAACAATCTCACTACACACACTACACCCACTGCCTCACGGCGGTGGGTTCTCTTCTCATGTCCAAACCACGCATAGCACCCACAGCTGTTCTCTCTCTAAACCACTGCCTTCACATATACTTCTACCCCTTGTCCGAGCCATGGCGGCGCCATGAACACATGTCCACGGCAGCCATGGCTGCTCACTACAATACCCATTTTCTCCCACTTGAACACTTCACACAAACCCACATAATTATAATATCTTGTACTTTTTCGAGCTGTTTAAAATAACTACATGTGTTCTGAAAAATAACTGGGGGATAATTTTGAGCAATACATAGGTATTAGTAGAGTATCAAATGTTAAAATGATCTTGGGGTCAATATAATTTTGGAAAGTTTTGGGGTCATTTTGTAAATATGGGAAACTTTGGGTGCTGAGATGTAATTATACAAAGTTTGAGGTTAAGTTGGAAAATTTCAAATTTTAGTCCATGTGTGGCTGTGTCTCAGGCATGGTTGCCACCTCTTGCTTCTAAGAGGTGACTAACCCATTTACAAAGAAAGAGAAACAGAGGAGAGAAACATAGGAGGGAGTTCGGGAAAAGAGAAGAAGAAGGAGGAAAGCAAAGGAAAAGAAAACAGGAAAATAAAATGGAAACAGAGAAGGAATAGTGGGAGAAGTTTCGGCAAAGGAGAAAAGAAAGAAAGAAAGAGAAGGAAATTGAAAAAAAACAACTAAAGGTAATCTCTCTATTAGTTTGTGTAATTTTAGTTTGTATGTGATCTGAGCGTGTGATTTGAAGGTATGATTCGTGGGGGTTAGGGGTAAAAAATCAGAGAGTATGAGTGTGGGATTTAACGAAGAAAAAGGGGGGGGGGGGGGGTGTTAAGTGAGTGTTCCCAACCCATCTTGGTCAGACCGAATGGCCCGCTAGGGGTCCCACTACGCGCGAACACGTCAACATTGTCAACGGTCAATCTTCCAGCGCATCAAACCGGTCAGTGCCCGCACACCCAAGACACGTATTTTTCTCGCTTCACGAGTTTCGTGCGCGACTTAGACATTTTTATTTTGCATTGACGTCACTCACGCTAGCGCAATCGTCACACCAAGATCACCCAAACACCTTACCAAAAATGTCGACCGACGGCGCAACCGGAGCAACAGGGTCAACGGGCAAAGGCCTTGGCCAACCCCATGGGGTCGGCCTCGGCCTCACCCAAGACCATGGGGTCGGCCTCGGCCTCACCCAAGGTCATGGGGTCGGCCTCGACCTCCCGTAGGGGTTTGGCCTTGGCCTTTTCCCCCCGGTTCTTCACTCTTCGCGCAAAGTCCTTTTTTGCACTTTTTTCGCTTTGTACGTTTCGTACATGACTCTGGCACCTTGTTCATCATGTGGGTACGATTCTTGGTAGCATGCTCGTCGCAACAAAACTTTCGGATTCGTCATTGCTTATCAAAACACCTACCGACGGTGCGCCCGAAGTTCGTAAAAGGAGAAATTGCCTTGGGCTCCGAAAATGAAATTTGGCCATTTGGCCTTGGCCAACCTCAGAGGGTCGGCCTCGGCCTTCCCCAGGCCTAGGGGTCGGCCTCGGCCTCCAGGAGGGGTTGGCCTCGGCCATTTTCCCCCGGTGGTTCACCCCTCCGCGCAAACCCCTTTTTTTTCGCACTCTTTTCACTTCGTACGCTTTGCGTGTGACTTGGACACTTCGTTCGTCATATAGATACGATTCACATCGACACGCTCGTCGTAACGAAACTTCTGGATTTGCCTTTGCCTATCAAAACACCTACCGTCGGCGCGCCCGAAGTCCACCGAAGGGGGGAGTGGCCTTGGCCTCCCTTCATGGGAGTTGGCCTTTTACCTTAGCCACCCCCTAGGGTCGGCCTCGGCCTCCCCAGGGGTGGTGGCCTTGGCCTTCCCCCCAATGTTTGGCCTATGGCCTTCCCTCCTGCGCGCACTTGTTTTCCTGAGTCTTTGCACCTCCGCGATGTTTACGGACGTTCGTACATCAACTTCCCGACGTCCGTTCGTACATCAACCTCACGACGTCCGTCGTCCATCAACTTCGCGATGTCTATCGTCTATCAACCTCGCGACGTCCGTCGCCCGGGACCGCACGCCGCTCCCGCGATGCCCGTCACCCAAAGTCGCGCGTTACAGCCGAATGACCCGTCGCCGACGACCACATACCATCACTCCCAACTTTGTCACTACTACATGTTGCATTCATTATCTTGTTATGACAGGTACACTTAGCTCACATCCTGTCTTCAAGACACCCGACGCGCGCCCTCGCGCTATTCTCATGATACGTGCCCCGGCACCAAATATTGCTCCGCGACGTTCGTCGCCGCGCCCTCGCGCCATGCTCATGATACGTGCCCCGGCACCAAATATTGCTCCGCGACGTTCGTCGCCGCGCCCTCGCGCCATGCTCATGATACGTGCCCCGGCACCAAATATTGCTCCGCGACGTTCGTCGCCGCGCCCTCGCGCCATGCTCATGATACGTGCCCCGGCACCAAATATTGCTCCGCGACGTTCGTCGCCGCGCCCTTGCGCCATTCTCATGATACGTGCCCCGGCACCAAGTATAGCTTCGCGACGATTGTCGCCGCACCACTTTCACAACACGTGCCCCAGGCACCAGGTATTGTCTCGTGCTATAAGCACCGCGCTCATGCGCCACAATCATGTTGCATACTACCGGGATGGGCTCACAACCTTATAGCCATCGCCGTCTCAATCAAAAGGGAGGCTTCGGCCTCGTACCGGGATGGGCTCACAACCTTATAGCCATCGCCGTCTCAATCAAAAGGGAGGCTTCGGCCTCGTACCGGGATGGGCTCACAACCTTATAGCCATCGCCGTCTCAATCAAAATGGGGGCTTCGGCCTCGTACCGGGATGGGCTCACAACCTTATAGCCATCGCCGTCTCAATCAAAATGGGGGCTTCGGCCTCGTACCGGGATGGGCTCACAACCTTATAGCCATCGCCGTCTCAATCAAAAGGGAGGCTTCGACCTCGTACCGGGATGGGCTCACAACCTTATAGCCATCGCCGTCTCAATCAAAATGGGGGCTTCGGCCTCGTACCGGGATGGGCTCACAACCTCATAGCCATCGCCGTCACGGTCGCAAGGGGTTCCGGTACGAGGACCCCTCGCCACGGACTCGGAGCACTGAGCTGCGACCATGTCCACTCACGTTACTGTCGATCGTCGACATCACCAGGACAATGACCCACGGGTCACTCCGGGACGGGAGCAGGTCCTCGGAGGGCATCGCGCCTAGTCCGCCTGGCAGTTGGCTACAGGGGTAACCCTCACCGCTGTCAGGTTCTCCGCGTCTCTTGACGCGCCTCATGGGATTCAGTAAGGGCTTGGATTGGTGGCTGGGGCAACGGGCTTACTCTGATCATGCTACCGCGGTATGGTCAGTCTTCTCAGACAGGTAGAGCGACGCTGTGTGGGGCAAGCAACGCGAATTTAGGAACCGGCAGTCCAACGGAGAACCGGTATTTTGGGACCCCCTGGTGACGTGTCACTCCCAGGGGACGACATGTGGCACTTTATGACATAAGCACCCTGTTTCCTATAAATAGTGAACTTTACAACTCAAAAAGGGACTTTTGGCTTTTCTTACAAAAATCACTTTCTCACTCTAGAATTTGGGAGCTCTTGGATTCTAGTGAGAGAAACGTAACTTTGGACCGTAACTTCGGACCGTAGCATTGGACCCTGACTTGGACTATCGACTGCCGGCCCTGTTCGTCTTAGCTTTGCCTTCGCAGCACTGCCATTCCTCACGGCCCGTCTGAGAAGCCTTGCCCTCAGCCCTTACTCCGTCTTTGCTGTCTCCCGCTTTGCATACTTGGAAGCTGACACGGACTGCAGCCTTTGTGGCACCTCCACGTAAGTACGAACCCATCTTCCTTGGCATCATTTTGGCGACTCCGCTGGGGAGGTGAGCATCGTACTGCAGTCTTTCTATCTTCCACACTTAATCTCCATGGCTAGACAACGAAGAGTTACGAGGGCTGCCAGCCGGGGCCTTATCCATGCCGTTCAAGAAGAGGACCACACAGGTGAACAGGAGGGGACCAGTGCTGTGCGTCCCCAAGACCAGCCGCAAACTACCGCACCTGACATACAAGTCGCAGTCAACGCGGCCATCCAACAGTTTTCGCCCGCTATAACCACTCTTATGACAGCCGTGATGGAAATGCAAAAGTCCATACAGGCGATGGCCTCCCAACAAACCATTGCACCAGTCCAACCCCATGGACCTGAGTTGGCTCTTGACGTCGCTCAGGCCCCAGTGTCGCGACCACCGCCGCCTCAATCAACCAGACCATTGGCGGTAGGACTTGCGACATCTTCGCCTCATGCAGCTGCTGCACTACATCCCGTGATGCCATCACGCCGACCTCAGGCAGACCTTGGACCCGTGCTGCAACAGATCCACCCTGTCCTCGCACCTCGGCGCATGCCGGCGCGAAGCTCGTCTGAGACCCATGACTCCATTGAGATGGAACCTAACCCTTACTCAACCGAACAACATCAAACCAATGCCCAAGCAGTGGACATGTCTCGCCCAACCACCCATGCCCATATACAATTACCACCACAAGCCCCTGTCATATATCAACCCTCCGTTGCACCTGTCCACCAAGTTGCTCCTTCTGGGGGCTCGGGAGCTCGCGGCATCCCAGCCAGTCACCACCCTTTAACCGTCCATGACGACCCGTCTCCCAACTATGTCACTCGTTCAGACTTGGAGACACTCATCCATCGCTTGTCACAAAACTCTACGCCTCATCCCTCTGCCCACCTGACAGGCCATGCCCCATATGTCAATGATATTGCCACCATACCCTATCCCCCGAAGTACAAACAACCAGCCTTTGTGCTCTTCAACGGACGCGAGGGCAACGCCCGTGAGCATTTGACAAGATTTGCAGGCTCATTGGAGCAGTATGGCCCGGGAGACAGCTTGAAGTTGAGGGAATTCCACAAGTCCCTTACAGGCTTGGCCTACACTTGGTACCACCAGATCCCTGCGGGGACTGTCCACGCATGGAACGACATGGTCCAATTGTTCTTAGACAAGTTCCATTACGAGGCCGAACGCGTGAGTGTTGTTGATATTGCTGGCATCCGCCAGAACCAAGGGGAAGACTTGAATGAGTACGTGCACCGTTTCCATCTCAAATGCCTTGAGTGCACGGACTTCAGCAAGGACGAGACGTTGGTTCCCATATGCATAAAAAACATGACTGATATCTACCGTGTGCATATCGAGAATCTACAGTTGAGGTCATGGGGACACCTCAAGGAAACAGCCCGTCGTACTTACGAGACGGTCGGTCATGTCAAGCCATGGAGGCCTCGCCCGCAGAATGCGCTGCTGGCCTCAGCTGACACGTTCAACAACCAGCGCAACAGCAACAGCACCAGCAACAACAACGTCAATAATCACACTGGTTTTAAGCGTCAGTTCCCGGATGGGGACCAACGCTCCGACAAGCGGCGACAGCAGGAGACTCCGCCCGCCTTTCCGTGTGATTTGAATACGGTAAAAGGGCTCCTGACAGAATGGGTTGCCAATGATAACAACTTCAAGTTGCCACCTGTGAGGATCCCCATCACAGACGAAGAAAGAACCAGGCCTAACTACTGCCCTTACCACCAGGCCCTTGGACATCCCCTCAAGAACTGCAATGCATTGCGAGCTATCTTCGCAAGAAAGGTCGCGACGGGCGACCTACAGCTGCGGAAGCATCACGACGTGCGGAAGAACCCGTACCCAAATCATGGCAACAACAACCGCGAGCATCAGGTGCTCATGGTTACTACCGACCACGTCGAGCCGCACGTCCCCGAAGCTTCTGCGGAAGTCTCCCCTATGGTCACAACTTGTGTACCTTCTACCCCCCAGCCAGCATCCTCAGCTGGACGAATGACGAAGATCAAAGACTTCTTTGATGAAATGGGGTTTTCACCCGCAGCGCGGACATATCTCTCGGATTGTTTGATCGAGGTCACTACCGGCCTCGGGCCCGAATGCTTCGCCGCCCAGACCGAGCTCAAACACATCCCTTCCACCGCATTCATTTTTTCAGGCGATGACTCACCGCCAGTTGAGCATCATAACCGGCCGTTGTACCTTGAGTGCACTGTTAACGGCACCGGCTTTCGTCGCGCCTTGGTAGATGGCGGCGCCTCGATCAACATCATCTCCTTAACCACTTTGCAGCAGGCCGGTATACCACCAAAGAGGATCATCCGTGACCCTGTCAAAATTACTGGCTTCGGGCAAGGCCACCAGTCCACCCTTGGCCACATCACTGTCGACCTCATGGTCAGAACTGTCCGTCGTGACACTACTTTTCATGTGATAGACAGTGAATCTTCCTTCCACCTCCTGCTCGGGCGACCCTGGATTCATACCAACAAGGCTGTCCCCTCGACGTACCACCAGTGTGTGAAACTGGTGGCCGGTCCTACGGGACATGAGGTAGCGGTGACCATCCCCGCGACCAAGGCCCCTTTTGAATGTAACGAGTCTTACTTCGCCGAGGCCTCCTTCTTCACTGAGATTGCTGCCGATGGTGAGAATGCTACTCACATTCATTCCACCAAACTACCAGGTTGGGACGAGCTGTGTGGGGACAAGCCCGCCAAGTCCAAGGCCAAGTCCAAAAGAGGCAATGGAAACAAGGCATCAACCTCGACGGCGCCATCTGCTGTCACGACCAATCCCTCGCCTTCATCCCCCAAGTCCAAGAAGCACAAGGTTGAAACCACCTTCCAACGCGTCATCATAGATGGAAGGGTGATCTACCAATTATGACGGTGTCCGGGGTCTCCGGGGGGTTCGCCGCCTAACCCCCTCGACCCCGAACCACTAATGGAAACAGAGTGGTGTTGTACGGCTGAGCATTGCTTGCCGGACCCTGAGCTCACACCAGGTGCTGCCCCGCCCTGCTATGAAGACGGCCCTCGACCGCAGGCCGAAGATCTTGAAGAAATTAACCTGGCTGACCCGGACGAGGAACCTCGGCTGACCTACATCGGCACGAAACTTGCCCCGGAGCGAAGAGAAGGACTGATTACTCTCCTCCGTGAATATCGCGACGTGTTGGCATGGAGTTACAATGAAATGCCTGGATTGGATCCTGCCTTAGTAACGCACCATCTCAACATTGCCAACGGGTTCAGCCCTGTTCGACAGCATCCGCGAACCTTCCGCCCCGAACTCGAACTGAAGATCAAGCAAGAAATTGAACGACTTTTACAAGCTGGTTTCATTGAACCTATCACTCATCCTATCTGGTTGGCTAATGTTGTTCCTGTGCAAAAGAAGAACGGCCAAGTCCGCATTTGTATTGATTTTCGGGATTTGAACAAGGCATGCCCCAAAGACGAGTTCCCGCTGCCCAACATCGACATGCTCACCGAGGCGGCTGCCGGACATGAAACCTTATCTTTCATGGATGGTTTCGCGGGCTACAACCAAATCCGGATGAACCCTGACGATTGTGCCAAGACAGCCTTCCGTACCCCTATGGGTAACTTCTGTTGGAAGCTCATGCCCTTCGGCCTTAAGAACGCGGGTGCAACTTATCGAAGAGCAATGACAGCAATTTTCCATGACATGATACACCGCACAGTGGAGGACTACGTCGACGATCTTATCATCAAATCTAAAAAGGAAAGTGAACATCTCACGGACCTTCGGGCAGTCTTCGATCGTTGTCGACAATACAACATGCGGATGAACCCGTTGAAATGTGCCTTTGGAGTCTCCTCCGGCAAATTCCTCGGCTTTTTGGTCAGTCGACAGGGCATTGACATTGACCCTTCTAAGGCCGCCTCTATCCAAGAGATGCCCCCTCCCAAGAGCACCAAACAATTGAAGAGCTTCCTTGGCAAGATCTCTTACCTCCGCCGATTCATCCCTGCCTTGGCCGAACTCATCACGCCCTTCCAGCACTTGACGCGTAAGAGCGCACCGTGGAGTTGGCATGCGCCCCAACAGCAAGCATTCGAACAGATCAAGGCGGTTCTCATGTCGCCGCAGACCATGGTCGTGCCACAACGAGGTATACCACTCTTGCTTTATTTGACCTCCACGCCCAGGTCCATAGGGGCATTGCTTGCCCAAGAGGTGGATGGGGTGGAGCGCCCGGTTTATTATCTCAGCCGATCAATCAGGGGCCCCGAAGCCAATTACTCTGAGCTCGAGAAACACTGCTTAGCCTTGGTCTACGCCTCGCAGAAATTCAGACACTACTTCTTGTCACACCAGATCACACTTGTCACCAAGGCCGATCCATTACGATACATGCTCACGCGCCCTGCCCTGTCTGGCCGGCTTACTCGCTGGTTGCTGTTATTGGCCGAGTTCGGCCTGTCCATCAAGAATCCTACAGCTTTACGGAGTCAAGCACTCGCGGACCTCTTGGCCTTCTTCCCACGCCAACAATATGAACCGACCTCAGATCAATTGCCTGGGGAAGAGACGGCCCTGACCTCTGACATTGGTGAATTGTGGACGCTTGAGTTCGACGGCTCAGCCACTAGCAAAGGACCCCATGGAGCTCCCCTCCGGCAGGGGGGTGCCGGCATTGTCCTTCGAAATTCAGAGGGTGTTACCACATCCCTATCCTTCAAGCTTGCATTCCCGGTGTCTAACAATGAAGCTGAGTATGAGGCACTTGTCATTGGCCTCATGCTGGCTGCCAGTATGGGGGCTAAGGCATTGTGCGTAAAAGGGGACTCGAACTTGATCATGAAGCAGGCCGACGGGGAGTTCGCAGTCAAGGAGCCAGCCTTGGCGCCTTATCGTGCCTTGGTGCAATACTTGGAAGGAAGATTTGGCCATATCCAGTACGAACATCATAACAGGTGCCACAACCGACATGCAGACAGCTTGGCCACGATCGCGTCAAAGATGGAGGTTGATGGTGAGCAGCGAATGCTAACCATCATCAAGAGGACGGAACCATGCACATCATTGAACCTAGTCCCGAAGGACATTACTACAGACGATTGGAGGCAACCAATTGTCGACCAACTTAAGGCGCCATCTCTTGCTACCGCATCTACCCTTGCAGATTTCTTGATGTTGGGAGACGTCTTGTACAGGCGATGCCCCGGAGGCACTCTGGCCAGGTGCTTGGCACCGGAAGAAGCAAAGCACAAATTACAGTTCGGCCATCAGAAGTGTTGTGGCCTCGACGGTCCCCCTTTATACCGTCGCCTCCAGCGTATGGGTCTCTATTGGCCATCCATGGCCAAGGATGCCTCAGACATACAAGGGGACTGCCCCGAGTGTTCGTACGCACCGGACAATACTGAAGCTCTTGTCATTAACGTCGAAGGTGACTGGCGCCAGCCTTTCATCCAGTACTTATCCCACGGGGTTCTACCGCCTGACCGCAGCTCGGCACGATCTATCAAGCGCAAGTCGGTCAAGTATTTTGTGACGGAAGGAGAGTTGTTCCGCAAGGGATTTTCGGGACGCACCCTGCGATGCCTGCAGGGTGCCCAGACAGTCGAGGTGATTAACGAAGTGCATAACGGTGATTGTGGTGAGCATCAAGGCTCTCAGAAGTTGTATGCAGAGTTGCTAAGGATGGGATACTACTGGCCAACTATGGAATCTGACGCGATCTCTCATGTCCGACACTGCCAACCCTGTCAGAGACACGCCGACAGAATGCACACGCCGACGTCCGATCTCCGCATGATCTTAGCCCCTTGGCCATTTCACTCCTGGGCTCTCGACCTCATAGGCCCCATCCACCCAACATCACGGGGTCACACTTGGATCATGGTTGCAACGGAACGTTTCACAAAGTGGGTCGAAGCCATACCTCTACGGCGAGCCACGGGAGGCGCCATCGCCAACTTCTTGCGCGAACACATCGTCTGTCGCTTTGGTATCCCCCGGTGTATCATATCCGACAACGGCACGCCATTCATCAACAGGGATGTCCGAGCTTTCATGGAAGGATACAACATCAACCACGCTACATCCACTCCTTACTACCCACAAGGGAATGGTCAAGCCGAAGCTTCTAACAAAACTCTACTGCGGGTATTATCACGAATGGTCCATGATGTAAGTGGTTCATGGTCCGAGAAGTTAAGCCTCGCACTTTGGGCCTACAGAACCTCCAAGCATACAGCGACAAAGACCACACCCTTTTCCCTTGTCTACGGGGACGAGTGTGTCGTACCAGCCGAGATTACAGTCGCATCAGCCAGACTCTCCCTAAGCAGTGGGCTTGGAGAGGAAGAAACCAGAATGACCGCCCTTGAAGGACTTGATGAAAGGAGAGCCAATGCCTTGCGCCGTATGAAGAAATACCACGAACAACTCACCAAGGCATATGGAAAGACTGTGAAGCAACGAACATTCGTCGAGGGCGACCTTGTTCTTCAAGCCGCCAAACATGTACGCGCCAACATGTCAGCCCCCAAGTTCACACCGAATTGGGAAGGACCACTTCAAGTGCATGAAGCCAGAGACAACGGCTCCTACCTCCTGCTCAACACGGAAGACGGACAAATCACGGCACCTATCAACGGTCGCTATTTGAAGAAGTTTTATGCATGACCAACAGCGGAGTGTTCCCCCAGCCCTACCCGCCCAAAGCTTAGAACATTTACACAACATTTTTTTGTATATGCACACATGTTCATGACTTGTAACTTTTGTTGTTTATTACAAGTTCTTGCTTTCTTCATGTAATGGCATTTTGGCCCAAATACTATCAATGCAAAGATCATTCACTCGCCTCAACTACTGTATGTAACGCACTCTTTCATTTACACATCGTTCACTAAGTCGCTTGCTATGGGCGGGGAAGGGGGAACCACAACGGGAGGACACCACATGCAAGACATACGAGCACATCAAAAGCTAAGCATCACCTCACAACAAACACAGGTACAAAATAACCATACAACTGCTATATCAGTATCAACAAAATGCATACAGGTCACAGGTTTGTAGGTCGCTACGGACCAATGACTACTAGCAAAATGAAAAGTACATCACATATAGCGTAAAGAAGTAAGCAGTGCACCAACAGTATCAGAAGTATACGACTCCAGAGTCTGTCGCTGCACCTGTAAGTCGGACCATCTCTGCTCCAACTCGGCCCGCTGTCTCTCTATCTCTGCCTGCCGAGCCTCCGCCTCGCTAAGCCGGGCCCGTATCTCAGAAACCTCTCGCGTCACATCTGTCAACGCCGCATCAAGCATACGCCTACGGCCCTGACACGCCACCTCCTGCGCTCCTACCACAGTCAGTCCAGCCATGGCCTCAACACTCGGCCCTCTACAATGGACATAGTCGGACAACCACTCCAACTGGAAGCCAAAAGCTACGAACGGCTCGAGCTCTAACATAAACTCTGACCTCATCTCTGAACTCCAAGTCGAGGTCGGCACCGTACTAAGTGTCGCCAGCCAGTCCACAAGGGCGGCAAACATCGCCTTGAACAATGCCATGCCCCGCATGGTAATAGAGCCCTCAAATGTCTGGGGTTGTCTCGCCCTAATCATCTCCAACCGCTGGACCACCGCATCAGACAACCCGAGGCCCTCCCAGGACATACCGTCTGCCTGCCCGACTGAAGACCCGCCACTAGCAGCATCAACCCCTGTCGCCCTACCACCCACTGATCTCATGCCAACGGTGGCAGCATGCATCGCCAACAGAGCATCACCCGCATCCACGGCCGACCCCGACAATGTATCCGCTATCGGCTCCACAACAGACGAATCAGGTACACCGCGTCGTGGCAACGAATCTCTAACCACCGCATGTGTGGTCGGCAACCCGGCATGTGCCCCCGCATGTGCCCACCAATCATCACCCTCAAACGTGTGACCCATCGGGCCACCGAATACATCCTCGACCAAGACAGGTGACGGGCTCGAATGACCAACTGGCACGACCGGCTCCACAACATATGCTGCTGTCTGCTCCGGGTGACTGACTGGCTCCACAATGTAGGCCGCTGCCTGCTCTACCGCCGCGGCCTCCCCGAAGGCCTCACTATCCATCGGCCCCCCCTCATAGGCCGGCTCGGCCTCCATCTCCTCGACCTCATCGGCCGCATCTACATCTGCCTCCCCATCCTCCTCAGCTGCCTCAAGATCCATCCCCTCAGTATCATCAGTAACGGCCTCGGCATACTCTGTGGTATCGTCTGACTCCACGTCAATGGCACCACCATCATCATCAAACTCCTGTCAAAAAAAAAAAAGGGAGAGAATCGAGCATTAGAGAACACTTAACATGATAATTGGCAACTGTACAACGAAAGCAAAGCATTACACTAACCTCGGAGTCACACTCCTCCAGCACCTCTCGCGACCTCTTCGGCCTACGTCCACCACCCGTCGAAGGACCTGCGCCTGTCCGCTGTGCACCCACCATCATACCTACTCTCAATGACGAAATGGGACCCTTGCCAGCACCCGGCACCCTCGGACCACCTGCTGCTGCCGGCGCCCGTGGCGCGCGTGCTGGCACCGGTTCATCTAATACGCCTGTAAGTAGTACCGACATGCCGTTCTGCCTCGCGACCTGCGCCGTAACAAGTCCCAGTCCTCTGTCCCCCGCAAAGACATCGACCTCCTGCCTGTCGGATGGCTCCTGCGACAACCACTCCGACCATGTCGCCAGTACCCGATCCCACCATCGCGCATACTCAACCGTCGCGACTCCCGTCGATAGCGTCCCGGGCCTCCTCCACTCCTCTGTCGGTACCGGCCACTTCCGCGCCCACTTTGAGATCGTATACCCAAAAGCCTTCCTCACCTCCCACGCCCTCGTATAGCCACATGGGGGCTCTAAATCATAACCAAAGCTCGAGGACAATCGATCGGGGCTGTATCTCGCCACATAATATCTGTTCTCAGCCGGCTTCCCGCCATCATCAGTCAATACGGGTAGCCACCCTGGAAAGTACGCCACTAGTAAGGCCACCGCCGTGTCCGTCAGCTCATCTCGACCGTGTAGTCGCACCATAGTGTCCTGCAGATCCATCCATGGAGGAGTACCGTACGAATAATGCATGCCGGTATACGCACGGGGAACGCACTCATCTCGATCGTCAAAAATGTCTGCCAAATCACGCCCGGGCTTCTTCCCGCCCGCCCAGGCATATACTCGGCCACCTGCGTACCAAGCCGCAACCTCACGTGACTTGCCCGGCCGAGTCACCGTAATCATCCGCGGCGACGGATGTACTAAGGGAAGATCACGAGGCCGATAATCCATGTAGACCTCGAATAGATACCGCTGCAAGAACATCCAGTCTACGTACGTCGTCACCTGATAGCGTCCGTACGACCTCTGTACATCATTGGCAAACTGATCTAGACGAGAGTACTGCGTGCCTAAGTAAATGGGGGCCAGCCCGACGCGCCCCCCACCAGCCATACGTACAGCCAACTTGAATACCCTCAGGGACACGCCATCCTCCGGCGTCCCCTCAAATACAAACCTACAAGCATAAGAGCATACAATGTCTATCATAACCTTCTCGCCCTATTCTGAACGTAAACTCTGTTGCATGGCAATATGACTACACTATCTTTCCGACACGTTTTTTTCTCTAAGTATAAAATTTAGCATTCTACGCATACAAGAACAATGGAAGTACAACATGCAACAATACTAAAGGGAAGACATTATAAGCACGTACCTCGACAAGAACATGATAAGAAACCCCGCTAGCTCGTATCTCTTGTCCTTATAGCAAGGACCCGCGCGAAAATTGCTCACCGACGCAGACTTCTGCCCGGGTAACGCGGTCGCCGTACCATAGAAGTATTTGAGCCACCCGCTGTACGTACCCTTGCGATTGCTCCTTATCAACGAGGCAAACCCCTGCAGTTCCTTTACCGTCAACCGTTCCGCCGCCGTCAACTCCAGCTCACAAGCATTCTCCGTACCGTGCATGGGCAACCCCGTCAACATCATCACGTCGAGAAGCGTTGGCCCAATCTCCCCAAACGCCGTGATGAACGTATGCGTCTGCGAGCTCCATCTCGAAAGCAACAACGCCAAGCCCTTAAAGTCCCTCACCGGATCAATCACCTTGAACGTCGCCTCTATCGCAGACACCAATCCCAACGCCTCCAATCTCTCCCCCCAACCCGACTGCTCCAACATATACATGCACCAAAAATTCCACCCCACCGGCATGGTATTATGGCCCTTGAACATCACCGGCGACCACGGCACATCTAGTCGTTCCACCAACAAACCCGGCATGTACCTCGGCGACATCACCGGAGCGACCCCCCCGCTCGGCGCACGAACATACGGCGAAGGAACCATCGGACTCTCCGCCATCGACGACGCACCGAAAGGACCCAAAAACACATCCGCACCCACTCGCTGGCCAAGCTCCCTCCAAAGCTCCTTGGGTGGGCATCCGGGCACCGCCCCCTTCGCCGTCAACAAAATATTGCTGTGGCTTGGCGTTGCATCAAAGCTCCTCGCCCTACCAAGGAAGCTCAACGGCACCTCCGCTTCTTCAACCGGCGCGACGTCGTCATCATCAAACATGTCGCCCGGCGCTAACGTTGATCGCCCGCTAGCTCCGCCCCGCCGTCGCACACTTTGCTTCTTCCGTGTCTTTTTCGGCAATCCACCAACATTCCCCTTTGCGCCGTGAGAAACATCTCCGCGCACGCCGTGCCTCCGGTCGGCCTCGGCCTCGGCGTCAGCAGCCTCGGCCTCGGCCTCGGCCCGCGCCTCTCTCTCTTTCCTCCTTTCTTCCCTCTCCCTCTTCCCTCCTCCTTCTTTCCTCCCCTCTTTCTCCTTCCCCTTCCCCCCTCCTTCCTTCCTCTCTTTCCCCCTCCTCCTTCCTCCCTCTCCCTTCTCTCTCTCTCTTCCTCTCCCCCTTCTCCCCTCTCCTCTTCCCCTCTCTCCCTTCCCCCTCCCCCCTCTCCTCTCCCCCTCCACCGCCCGCGGCCGGGCCTCGGCCTCGGCCTCGCGGCCTTGGTCCGCCTCGGCCACTTGGTCGGCCGGCCCTTGTCGCCCTCCCCCATCTCCCCTTCCCTTCACCCCATAGCCACGCCGCCCTCTCCTTCCCCCACACTCGGCCTCGGCCCGACGGTGTGCCTCGGCCGTCGTCGCGGTTGGCCCATGGCCACCCCTTCCCCCACTTGCCCCCCCTCTCTTACCTTGTTGCCTCCTCTTGGCTTCTTGTGATGTTCTCACTCTCATGGGTCTTCCAGATCTAACTCTCTTCTTCTTCTTCTTCTTCTTCCTCTCCTTCTTTTTCCTTTCTCTCTTTAGTTTGGCTAAGTCTTTCTTTCTCTCTCTCCCAAGTCTTGAAAGACTTCCCACCTAACTTTCCCCCCCAAATCCATCACATCAATTCAAATTCCAAGTTTCCCCCCAAAATCCCCAACAACTCTTTTAGCGTTCCACTTCTTAACGCCGACTTTTTCCAACGCGTTGTTATTTTAGCAAAACAACATTATTATTTCACATTCATAACCTAACGTCGCTATCAAAATTCTTCGCGCAACCCATCTTCCGCACATTTTTTGTCGCGCTATTTTCTTTCTTTCACGCTAACGCCAACGGACAGGAGTGTTACATTTTGTTTTCTCTTTTTTTTTTTTCTCAAGTTTTCCGTTACGCTGGGATCGTTATCATTTTATTTTCAAAAAAAAAAAAATTTGCATATTCCAAGGGAATTTACGCTCCCCCGCGTTTCACGTTACTATAGCGATGTTTCCTCCAAATTCGAGCCCGGCACTTTTTTTCATCGATTAATGCTTATGCGTGCGGCGCCCGCTCGGGTTGCCCCTCCGCGCACACCGCACGCAGGGGGCTTATGTTCCCAACCCATCTTGGTCAGACCCAATGGCCCGCTAGGGGTCCCACTACGCGCGAACACGTCAACATTGTCAACGGTCAATTTTCCAGCGCATCAAACCGGTCAGTGCCCGCGCACCCAAGACACGTGTTTTTCTCGCTTCACGTGCTTCGTGCGCGACTTAGACATTTTTATTTTGCATTGACGTCACTCACGCTAGCGTAATCGTCACACCAAGATCACCCAAACACCTTACCAAAAATGTCGACCGACGGCGCAACCGGAGCAACAGGGTCAACGGGCAAAGGCCTTGGCCAACCCCATGGGGTCGGCCTCGGCCTCACCCAAGACCATGGGGTCGGCCTCGGCCTCACCCAAGGCCATGGGGTCGGCCTCGACCCCCCGTAGGGGTTGGGCCTTCCCCCCCCCCCGGTTCTTCACTCTTCGCGCAAAGTCCTTTTTGCACTTTTTTCGCTTTGTACGTTTCGTACATGACTCTGGCACCTTGTTCATCATGTGGGTACGATTCTTGGTAGCATGCTCGTCGCAACACAACTTTCGGATTCGTCATTGCTTATCAAAACACCTACCGACGGTGCGCCCGAAGTTCGCAAAAGGAGAAATTGCCTTGGGCTCCGAAAATGGAATTTGGCCATTTGGCCTTGGCCAACCTCAGGGGGTCGGCCTCGGCCTTCCCCAGGCCTAGGGGTCGGCCTCGGCCTCCAGGAGGGGTTGGCCTCGGCCATTTTCCCCCGGTGGTTCACCCCTCCTCAAAAACCCCTTTTTCGCACTCTCTTCGCTTCGTACGCTTTGCGCGTGACTTTGACACTTCGTTCGTCATATGGATACGATTCGCATCGACACGCTCGTCGTAACGCAACTTCCGGATTTGCCTTTGCTTATCAAAACACCTACCGTCGGCGCGCCCGAAGTTCACCGAAGGGGGGAGTGGCCTTGGCCTCCCTTCATGGGAGTTGGCCTTTTACCTTGGCCACCCCCTAGTGTCGGCCTCGGCCTCCCCCGCGGCGCTCGCCTTGGCCTTCCCCCCAATGTTTGGCCTATGGCCTTCCCTCCTGCGCGCACTTGTTTTCCTGAGTCTTTGCACCTCCGCGATGTTTACGGACGTTCGTACATCAACCTCCCGACGTCCGTCGTACATCAACTTCACGACGTCCGTCGTCCATCAACTTCGCGACGTCTGTCGTCTATCAACCTCGCGACGTCCGTCGCCCGGGACCGCACGCCGCTCCCGCGATGCCCGTCACCCAAAGTCGCGCGTTACAGCCGAATGACCCGTCGCCGACGACCGCATACCATCACTCCCAACTTTGTCACTACTACATGTTGCATTCATTATCTTGTTATGACAGGTACACTTAGCTCACATCCTGTCTTCAAGACACCCGACGCGCGCCCTCGCGCCATTCTCATGATACGTGCCCCGGCACCAAATATTGCTCCGCGACGTTCGTCGCCGCGCCCTCGCGCCATTCTCATGATACGTGCCCCGGCACCAAATATTGCTCCGCGACGTTCGTCGCCGCGCCCTCGCGCCATCCTCATGATACGTGCCCCGGCACCAAATATTGCTCCGCGACGTTCGTCGCCGCGCCCTCGCGCCATTCTCATGATACGTGCCCCGGCACCAAATATTGCTCCGCGACGTTCGTCGCCGCGCCCTTGCGCCATTCTCATGATACGTGCCCCGGCACCAATTATTGCTCCGCGACGTTCGTCGCCGCGCCCTTGCGCCATTCTCATGATACGTGCCCCGGGCACCAGGTATTGTCTCGTGCTATAAGCACCGCGCTCATGCGCCACAATCATGTTGCATACTACCGGGATGGGCTCACAACCTTATAGCCATCGCCGTCTCAATCAAAAGGGAGGCTTCGGCCTCGTACCGGGATGGGCTCACAACCTTATAGCCATCGCCGTCTCAATCAAAAGGGAGGCTTCGGCCTCGTACCGGGATGGGCTCACAACCTTATAGCCATCGCCGTCTCAATCAAAATGGGGGCTTCGGCCTCGTACCGGGATGGGCTCACAACCTTATAGCCATCGCCGTCTCAATCAAAATGGGGGCTTCGGCCTCGTACCGGGATGGGCTCACAACCTTATAGCCATCGCCGTCTCAATCAAAAGGGGGCTTCGGCCTCGTACCGGGATGGGCTCACAACCTTATAGCCATCGCCGTCTCAATCAAAAGGGGGCTTCGGCCTCGTACCGGGATGGGCTCACAACCTCATAGCCATCGCCGTCACGGTCGCAAGGGGTTCCGGTACGAGGACCCCTCGCCACGGACTCGGAGCACTGAGCTGCGACCATGTCCACTCACGTTACTGTCGATCGTCGACATCACCAGGACAATGACCCACGGGTCACTCCGGGACGGGAGCAGGTCCTCGGAGGGCATCGCGCCTAGTCCGCCTGGCAGTTGGCTACAGGGGTAACCCTCACCGCTGTCAGGTTCTCCGCGTCTCTTGACGCGCCTCATGGGATTCAGTAAGGGCTTGGATTGGTGGCTGGGGCAACGGGCTTACTCTGATCATGCTACCGCGGTATGGTCAGTCTTCTCAGACAGGTAGAGCGACGCTGTGTGGGGCAAGCAACGCGAATTTAGGAACCGGCAGTCCAACGGAGAACCGGTATTTTGGGACCCCCTGGTGACGTGTCACTCCCAGGGGACGACATGTGGCACTTTATGACATAAGCACCCTGTTTCCTATAAATAGTGAACTTTACAACTCAAAAAGGGACTTTTGGCTTTTCTTACAAAAATCACTTTCTCACTCTAGAATTTGGGAGCTCTTGGATTCTAGTGAGAGAAACGTAACTTTGGACCGTAACTTCGGACCGTAGCATTGGACCCTGACTTGGACTATCGACTGCCGGCCCTGTTCGTCTTAGCTTTGCCTTCGCAGCACTGCCATTCCTCACGGCCCGTCTGAGAAGCCTTGCCCTCAGCCCTTACTCCGTCTTTGCTGTCTCCCGCTTTGCATACTTGGAAGCTGACACGGGCTGCAGCCTTTGTGGCACCTCCACGTAAGTACGAACCCATTTTCCTTGGCATCAGTGAGTGTGTTGTGTGTTTTCTGTGTACAAGTGAGTGTGCGCGCAGGTATGGGGGTGGGTATGTCTTAGTGTGTGTGTGTGTGTGTGTGCGCGCGTGCAATTACAGAATATGTGACAGTGTGAGTGTGTTTTTGGGCGTGGGAAGCAGAAAGTGAAGAGCGGGGATGTGTTCTGTGTGTGCACCTGTGTGTGTGAGTACACAACATGTGTGAATGTGTGCGAAATGGTGTTGTTGTTGTGCTACTACTACATCAGTCTTGAGTGTGTGAGTTTAAGTGTGTGTGTGCGCGTGCACTGCTGCTGCTATTGTTGCAGCAGTGGTGCTGTGTGGTGTGTAACTGTTGCAGCAGGTGGCTGTAGTCTGTGTGTTCTAGGGGGCTTCAGGAGATGTCTGTGGCCAGCAGTATGCTGGTGCGGGTGTGTGCGTGGGTGTGTGTATATGTGTGTGTTCAAAGCAGTGCAATATGCGTGTGTGTGCTGCTGCTACTATTGCGGCAGTAGAGAGAAAGTGTGTGTGTGTGTGTGCGCGCGCATTTGTTGCAACAGAGAATGCTGCAACAAAGGTGTTTGTATGAGTAAAGTTATACAGATAACAGTGTGTGTTTGTACAGCTATGTGAGTGTGTGTGGGTTTAATGTGTGCTTGTGTGTGTGTATTAGTAAAAGCAGTGTGTGTGTGGCTGTGCAGGTGCTCTGGGAGGATGAGCACATGTGTGTGACTTTGTGTGTTAATATGTGTAGTGTGTGTGTGTGTGTGTAAGAGCGTAATGTATGAGTTCTGGGAGTGCTCAGTGAGACAAGAAGGAGAGAGAGAGAGAGAGAGAGACAGTGTGTGAGTGTGTGTGTGTGTGTGAGAGATTCATGTTTTAGAAATAGTGTGAGCGTGTGTGTGTGTCGCTAAAGGCCATTAGCTTTTAAGTATTTTAAACCTTATTTTTTAAATACAGTTTTTGTTTAAATTTTGACCAAGTGTAAAACAGTGACCCCCGATATTTTTACGAGACGCCCGATATATTTACGAGACGTACACTGTGTAATTATTTGGGATTTTTCGGTGTCCACGAAGAACGATTACGGTATCGATTAAAAGGAATTCTTGAATTATATAATATAGCAATTTAAGTTATTTTAATATGAAAATGTTAGGGAAGCCTTATATTACTGAGATGTTTTATTTTTCTAAAATTTCGTGCCATTTCGAGGCCAATGGCTATTCTTAGCAGAACGACATCTGAGCACTCGATCCGGACACTAGTTCAAGAATAGTATTTTAAAATAGACTTCAAGTCACTTAAAATATTGTTTTAAAATGTCTTTGAGATTTTTCCGGTTCGAGAATCACCAAGGGGGTGTTTGGTAATTTGGCACCCAGAAGGGGTATTTTGGTAATTTTACTTATAAAAGGTACTTTTGGGTAATTTCACATACGATATGAATATTTTGGTGATTTTACTTATAGGAAGGACGTTTTGGTGATTTGGGTATGAGAGGGT
>JAVXUO010000977.1:0-120396 GCA_033065855.1 Escallonia rubra
CAGTCCACTCTTGGCCACATCACTGTCGACCTAATGGTCGGAACTGTCTGGCGTGACACCACTTTCCATGTGATAGATAGCGAGTCTTCCTTCCACCTCCTACTTGGGCGACCTTGGATCCATGTCAACAAGGCTGTTCCCTCGGACGTACCACCAGTGTGTGAAACTGGTGGCCGGTCCTGTGGACATGAGGTAGCAGTAACCATCCCCGCAACCAAGGCCCCTTTCGAGTGCGCCGAGTCTTATTTTGCCGAGGCTCTCTTCTTCACTGAGATTGCTGCCGATGGTGAGAATGCTACTCACATTGATTCCACCAAACTACCAGGTTGGACGAGCTGTGTGGGGACAAGCCCGCCAAGTCCAAGGCCAAGTCCAAAAGAGGCAATGGAAACAAGGCATCGACCTCGACGAAGCCATCTGCTGTCACGACCAATCCCTCGCCGTCATCCCCCAAGTCCAAGAAGCACAAGGTAGAACCCACCTGCCCACGCGCCGTCACAGATGGACGGGTGATCTACCACTTCTGACGGTGGCCGGTGTCTCCGGGGGGTCGTCGGCCTAACCCCCTCGACCCCGACCCGCTAATGGAGACAGAGTGGTGTTGTACGGCCGAGCATTGCTTGCCGGACCCCTGAGCTCACACCAGGTGCTGCCCCGCCCTGCTATGAAGACGGCCCTCGACCGCAGGCCGAAGATCTTGAAGAAATTAACCTGGCTGACCCGGACGAGGAACCTCGGCTCAACCTACATCGGCACGAAACTCGCCCCGGAGCGAAGAGAGGACTGATTACTCTCCTCCGCGAATATCGCGACGTGCTGGCATGGAGTTACAATGAAATGCCTGGATTGGATCCTGCCTTAGTAACGCACCATCTCAACATTGCCAACGGGTTCAGCCCTGTTCGACAGCATCCGCGAACCTTCCGCCCCGAACTCGAATTGAAGATCAAGCAAGAAATTGAACGACTTTTACAAGCTGGTTTCATTGAACCTATCACTCATCCTATCTGGTTGGCTAATGTTGTTCCTGTGCAAAAGAAGAACGGCCAAGTCCGCATTTGTATTGATTTTTGGGATTTGAACAAGGCATGCCCCAAAGACGAGGTCCCGCTGCCCAACATCGACATGCTCACCGAGGCGGCTGCCGGACATGAAACCTTATCTTTCATGGATGGTTTCGCGGGCTACAACCAAATCCGGATGAACCCTGACGATTGTGCCAAGACAGCCTTCCGTACCCCTATGGGTAACTTCTGTTGGAAGGTCATGCCCTTCGGCCTTAAGAACGCAGGTGCAACTTATCAAAGAGCAATGACAGCAATCTTCCATGACATGATACACCGCACAGTGGAGGACTACGTCGACGATCTTATCATCAAATCTAAAAAGGAAAGTGAACATCTCACGGACCTTCGGGCAGTCTTCGACCGTTGTCGACAATACAACATGCGGATGAACCCGTTGAAATGTGCCTTTGGAGTCTCCTCCGGCAAATTCCTCGGCTTTTTGGTCAGTCGACAGGGCATTGACATTGACCTTTCTAAGGCCGCCTCTATCCAAGAAATGGCCCCTCCTAAGAGCACCAAACAATTGAAGAGCTTCCTTGGCAAGATCTTCCTCCTACGCCGATTCATCCCTGCCTTGGCCGAACTCATCACGCCCTTCCAGCACTTGACACGTAAGAGCGCACCGTGGAGTTGGCGTGCGCCCCAACAGATCAAGGCAGTTCTCATGTCGCCGCAGACCATGGTCGTTCCACAACGAGGTATACCACTCTTGCTTTATTTGACCTCCACGCCCAGGTCCATAGGGGCATTACTTGCCCAAGAGGCGGATGGGGTGGAGCGCCCGGTTTATTATCTCAGCCAATCAATCAGGGGCCCTGAAGCCAATTACTCTGAGCTCGAGAAACACTGCTTAGCCTTGGTCTACGCCTCGCAGAAATTCAGACACTACTTCTTGTCACACCAGATCACGCTTGTCACCAAGGCCGATCCATTACGGTACATGCTTACGCGCCCTGCCCTGTCTGGCCGGCTTACTCGTTGGTTGCTGTTATTGGCCGAGTTCGGCTTGTCCATCAAAAATCCTACAGCTTTACGGAGTCAAGCACTCGCGGACCTCTTGGCCTTCTTCCCACGCCAACAATATGAACCGACATCAGATCAATTGCCTGGGGAAGAGACGGCCCTGACCTCTGACATTGGTGAATTATGGACGCTTGAGTTCGACGGCTCAGCCACTAGCAAAGGACCCCATGGAGCTCCCCTACGGCAGGGGGGTACCGGCATTGTCCTTCGAAATTCAGAGGGTGTTACCACATCCCTATCCTTCAAGCTTGCATTCCCGGTGTCTAACAATGAAGCTGAGTATGAGGCACTTGTCATTGGCCTCATGCTGGCTGCCAGTATGGGGGCTAAGGCATTGTGCGTAAAAGGGGACTCGAACTTGATCATGAAGCAGGCCGACGGGGAGTTCGCAGTCAAGGAGCCAGCCTTGGCGCCTTATCGTGCCTTGGTGCAATACTTGGAAGGGAGATTTGGCCATATCCAGTACGAACATCATAACAGGTGCCACAACGGACATGCAGACAGCTTGGCCACGATCGCGTCAAAGATAGAGGTTGATGGTGAGCAGCGAATGCTAACCATCATCAAGAGGACGGAACCATGCACATCATTGAACCTAGTCCCGAAGGACATTACTACGGACGATTGGAGGCAATCAATTGTCGACCAACTTAAGGCGCCATCTCTTGCTACCGCATCTACCCTTGCATATTTCTTGATGTTGGGAGACGTGTTGTACAGACGATGCCCCGGAGGCACTCTGGCCAGGTGCTTGGCACCGGAAGAAGCAAGGCACAAATTGCAGTTCGGCCATCAGAAGTGTTGTGGCCTCGACGGTCCCCCTTTATACCGTCGCCTCCAGCGTATGGGTCTCTATTGGCCATCCATGGCCAAGGATGCCTCAGACATACAAGGAGACTGCCCCGACTGTTCGTACGCACCGGACAATACTGAAGCTCTTGTCATTAACGTCGAAGGTGACTGGCGCCAGCCTTTCATCCAGTACTTATCCCACGGGGTTCTACCGCCTGACCGCAGCTCGGCACGATCTATCAAGCGCAAGTCGGTCAAGTATTTTGTGACGGAAGGAGAGTTGTTCCGCAAGGGATTTTCGGGACGCACCCTGCGATGCCTGCAGGGTGCCCAGACAGTCGAGGTGATTAACGAAGTGCATAACAGTGATTGTGGCGAGCACCAAGGCTCTCAGAAGTTGTATGCAGAGTTGCTAAGGATGGGATACTACTGGCCAACCATGGAATCTGACGCGATCTCTCATGTCCAACACTGCCAACCCTGTCAGAGACACGCATACAGAATGCACACGCCGACGTCCGATCTCCGCATGATCTTAGCCCCTTGGCCATTTCACTCCTGGGCTCTCGACCTCATAGGCCCCATCCACCCAACATCACGGGGTCACACTTGGATCATGGTTGCAACAGAACGTTTCACAAAGTGGGTCGAAGCCATACCTCTACGGCGAGCCACGGGAGGCGCCATCGCCAACTTCTTGCACGAACACATCGTCTGTCGCTTTGGTATCCCCCGGTGTATCATATCCAACAACGGCACGCCGTTCATCAACAGGGATGTCCGAGCTTTCATGGAAGGATACAACATCAACCACGCTACATCCATTCCTTACTACCCACAAGGGAATGGTCAAGCCGAAGCTTCTAACAAAACTCTACTGCGGGTATTATCACGAATGGTCCATGATGTAAGTGGTTCATGGTCCGAGAAGTTAAGCCTCACACTTTGGGCCTACAGAACCTCCAAGCATACAGCGACAAAGACCACACCATTTTCCCTTGTCTACGGGGCCGAGTGTGTCGTACCAACCGAGATTACAGTCGCATCAGCCAGACTCTCCCTAAGCAGTGGGCTTGGAGAGGAAGAAACCAGAATGACCGCCCTTGAAGGACTTGATGAAAGGAGAGCCAATGCCTTGCGCCGTATGAAGAAATACCACGAACAACTCACCAAGGCATATGGAAAGACTGTGAAGCAACGAACATTCGTCGAGGGCGACCTTGTTCTTCAAGCCGCCAAACATGTACGCGCCAACATGTCAGCCCCCAAGTTCACACCGAATTGGGAAGGACCACTTCAAGTGCATGAAGCCAGAGACAACGGCTCTTACCTCCTGCTCAACACGGAAGACGAACAAATCACGGCACCTATCAACGGTCGCTATTTGAAGAAGTTTTATGCATGACCAACAGCGGAGTGTTCCCCCAGCCCTACCCGCCCAAAGCTTAGAAAATTACACAACATTTTTTTGTATTTGCACACATGTTCATGACTTGTAACTTTTGTTGTTTATTACAAGTTCTTGCTTTCTTCATGTAATGGCATTTTGGCCCAAATACTATCAATGCAAAGATCATTCACTCGCCTCAACTACTGTATGTAACGCACTCTTTCATTTACACATCGTTCACTAAGTCGCTTGCTATGGGCGGGGAAGGGGGAACCACAACGGGAGGACACCACATGCAAGACATACGATCACATCAAAAGCTAAGCATCGCCTCACAACAAACACAGGTACAAAATAACCATATAACTGCTATATCAGTATCAAAAAAATGCATACAGGTCACAGGTTTGTAGGTCGCTACGGACCAATGACTACTAGCAAAAAAAATGAAAAGTACATCACATATAGCGTAAAGAAGTAAGCAGTGCACCAACAGTATCAGAAGTATACGACTCCAGAGTCTGCCGCTGCACCTGTAAGTCGGACCATCTCTGCTCCAACTCGGCCCGCTGTCTCTCTATCTCTGCCTGCCGAGCCTCCGCCTCGCTAAGCCGGGCCCGTATATCAGAAACCTCATCGCGTCACATCTGTCAACGCTGCATCAAGCATACGCCTACGGCCGTGACACGCCACCTCCTGCGCTCCTACCACAGTCAGTCCAGCCATGGCCTCAACACTCGGCCCTCTACAATGGACATAGTCAGACAGCCACTCCAACTGGAAGCCAAAAGCTACGAACGGCTCGAGCTCTAACATAAACTCTGACCTCATCTCTGAACTCCAAGTCGAGGTCAGCACCGTACTAAGTGTCGCCACCAGTCCACAAGGGCGGCAAACATCGCCTTGAACAATGCCATGCCCCGCATGGTAATAGAGCCCTCAAATGTCTGGGGTTGTCTCGCCCTAATCATCTCCAACCGCTGGACCACCGCATCAGACAACCCGAGGCCCTCCCAGGACATACCGTCTGCCTGCCCGACTGAAGACCCGCCACTAGCAGCATCAACCCCTGTCGCCCTACCACCCACTGATCTCATGCCAACGGTGGCAGTATGCATCGCCAACAGAGCATCACCCGCATCCACGGCCGACCCCGACAATGTATCCACTATCGGCGCCACAACAGACGAATCAGGTACACCGCGTCGTGGCAACGAATCTCTAACCACCGCATGTGCGGTCGGCAACCCGGCATGTGGCCCCGCATGTGCCCACCAATCATCACCCTCAAACGTGTGACCCATCGGGCCATCGAATACATCCTCGACCAAGACAGGTGACGGGCTCGAATGACCAACTGGCACGACCGGCTCCACAACATATGCTGCTGTCTGCTCCGGGTGACTGACTGGCTCCACAATGTAGGCCGCTGCCTGCTCTACCGCCGCGGCCTCCCCGAAGGCCTCACTATCCATCGGCCCCCCCTCATAGGCCGGCTCGGCCTCCATCTCCTCGACCTCATCGGCCGCATCTACATCTACCTCCCCATCTTCCTCAGCTGCCTCAAGATCCATCCCCTCAGTATCATCAGTAACGGCCTCGGCATACTCTGTGGTATCGTCTGACTCCACGTCAATGGCACCACCATCATCATCAAACTCCTGTCAAAACAAAAAAAAAAGAGGGAGAGAACCGAGCATTAGAGAACACTTAACATGATAATTGGCAACTGTACAACGAAAGCAAAGCATTACACTAACCTCGGAGTCACACTCCTCCAGCACCTCTCGCGACCTCTTCGGCCTACGTCCACCACCCGTCGAAGGACCTGCGCCTGTCCGCTGTGCACCCGCCATCATGCCTACTCTCAATGACGAAATGGGACCCTTGCCAGCGCCCGGCACCCTCGGACCACCTGCTGCTGCCGGCGCCCGTGGCGCGCGTGCTGGCACCGATTCATCTAATACACCTGTAAGTAGTACCGACATACCGTTCTGCCTCGCGACCTGCGCCGTAACAAGTCCCAGTCCTCTGTCCCCCGCAAAGACATCTACCTCCGGCCTGTCGGATGGCTCTTGCGACAACCACTCCGACCATGTCGCCAGTATCCGATCCCACCATCGGGCATACTCAACCGTCGCGACTCCCGTCGATAGCGTCCCGGGCCTCCTCCACTCCTCTGTCGGTACCGGCCACTTCCGCGCCCACTTTGAGATCGTATACCCAAAAGCCTTCCTCACCTCCCACGCTCTCGTATAGCCACATGGGGGCTCTAAATCATAACCAAAGCTCGAGGACAATCGATCGGGGCTATATCTCGCCACATAATATCTGTTCTCAGCCGGCTTCCCGCCATCATCAATCAATACGGGCAGCCACCCTGGAAAGTACGCCACTAGTAAGGCCACCGCCGTGTCCGTCAGCTCATCTCGACCGTGTAGTCGCACCATAGTGTCCTGCAGATCCATCCATGGAGGAGTACCGTACGAATAATGCATGCCGGTATACGCACGGAGAACGCACTCATCTCGATCGTCAAAAATGTCTGCCAAATCACGCCCGGGCTTCTTCCCGCCTGCCCAGGCATATACTCGGCCACCCGCGTACCAAGCCGCAACCTCACGTGACTTGCCCGGCCGAGTCACCCTAATCATCCGCGGCGACGAATGTACTAAGGGAAGATCACGAGGCCGATAATCCATGTAGACCTCGAACAGATACCGCTGCAAGAACATCCAGTCTACGTACGTCGTCACCTGATAGCGTCCGTACGACCTCTGTACATCATTGGCAAACTGATCTAGACGAGAGTACTGCGTGCCTAAGTAAATGGGGGCCAGCCCGACGCGCCCCCCACCAGCCATACGTACCGCCAACTTGAATACCCTCAGGGACACGCCATCATCCGGCGTCCCCTCAAATACAAACCTACAAGCATAAGAGCATACAATGTCTATCATAACCTTCTCGCCCTATTCTGAACGTAAACTCTGTTGCATGACAATATGACGACACTATCTTTTCGACACGTTTTTTTCTTTCTTTCTCTAAGTAAAAAAAAAAATTTTAGCATTCTACGCATACAAGAACAATGGAAGTACAACATGCAACAATACTAAAGGGAAGACATTATAAGCACGTACCTCGACAAGAACATGATAAGAAACCCCGCTAGCTCGTATCTCTTGTCCTTATAGCAAGGACCCGCGCGAAAATTGCTTACCGATGCAGACTTCTGCCCGGGTAACGCGGTCGCCGTACCATAGAAGTATTTGAGCCACCCGCTGTATGTACCCTTGCGATTGCTCCTTATCAACGAGGCAAACCCCTGCAGTTCCTTTACCGTCAACCGTTCCGCCGCCGTCAACTCCAGCTCACAAGCATTCTCCGTACCGTGCATGGGCAACCCCGTCAACATCATCACGTCGAGAAGCGTTGGCCCAATCTCCCCAAACGCCGTGATGAACGTATGCGTCTGCGAGCTCCATCTCGAAAGCAACAACGCCAAGCCCTTAAAGTCCCTCACCGGATCAATCACCTTGAACGTCGCCTCTATCGCAGACACCAATCCCAGCGCCTCCAATCTCTCCCCCCAACCCGACTGCTCCAACATATACATGCACCAAAAATTCCACCCCACCGGCATGGTATTATGGCCCTTGAACATCACCGGCGACCACGGCACATCTAGTCGTTCCACCAACAAACCCGGCATGTACCTCGGCGACATCACCGGAGCGACCCCCCCGCTCGGCGCACGAACATACGGCGACGGAACCATCGGACTCTCCGACATCGACGACGCACCGAAAGGACCCAAAAACACATCCGCACCCACTCGCTGGCCAAGCTCCCTCCAAAGCTCTTTGGGTGGGCATCCGGGCACCGCCCCCTTCGCCGTCAACAAAATATTGCTGTGGCTCGGCGTTGCATCAAAGCTCCTCGCCCTGCCAAGAAAGCTCAACGGCACCTCCGCTTCTTCAACCGGCGCGACGTCGTCATCATCAAACATGTCGCCCGGTGATAACGTTGATCGCCCACTAGCTCCGCCCCGCCGTCGCACACTTTGCTTCTTACGTGTTTTTTTCGGCAATCCACCAACATTTCACTTTGCGCCGCGAGAAACATCTCCGCGCACGCCGTGCCTCCGGTCGGCCTCGGCCTCAGCATCGGCCTCGGCCTTGGCGTCGGCGGCCTCGGCCTTGGCGGCCTCGGCGTCGGCGGCCTCGGCCTCGGCCTCGGCCCGCGCCTCTCTCTCTTTCCTCCTTTCTTCCCTCTCCCTCTTCCCTCCTCCTTCCTTCTCCCTTCCCTCCTTTTCCTTCCCCTTCCCCCCTCATTCCTTCCTCTCCTTTCACCCTCCTCTTACCTTCCTCCCCTTTCCCCCTCCTCCTTCCTCCCTCTCCCTTCTCCTCTCCCTCTCCTCCTCTCCCCTTCCCCTTTCCCCTTCTGCCTCTTCCCCTCCACTTCCTCTCCCCCCTCCACCGCCCGCGCCGCGCCCACGCCTGGCCACGGCCTCGGCCTCGACCTCGGCCAAGCGGCCTTGGTCGGCCTCGGCCTCGCGGCCTTGGTCGGCCGGCCCTTGTCGCCCTCCCCCATCTTCCCTTCCCTTCACCCCATAGCCACGCTCCCTTCTCCTTCCACCACACTCGGCCTCGGCCCGGCGGTGTGCCTCGGCCGCCGTCGCGGTTGGCCCATGGCCACCCCTTCCCCCACTTGCCCCTCCTCTCTTACCTTGTTGCATCCTCTTGGCTTCTTGTGATGTTCTCACTGTCATGGGTCTTCAAGATCCAACTCTTCTTCTTCTTCTTCTTCTTCCTCTCCTTTCTTTCTTTCCTTTCTCTCTTTAGTTTGGCTAAGTCTTTCTTTCTTTCTCTCCGAAGTCTTGAAAGACTTCCCACCTAATTTCCCCCCCCCAAATCCATCACAATCAATTCAAATTCCAAGTTTCCCCCCAAAAATCCCCAACAACTCTTTTAGCGTTCCACTTCTTAACGCCGCCTTTTTTCCAACGCGTTGTTATTTTTAGCAAAACAACATTATTACTTCACATTCATAACCTAATGTCGCTATCAAAATTCTTCGCACAACCCATATTCTGCACATTTTTTGTCGCGCTATTTTCTGTCTTTCACGCTAACGCCAACAGACAGGCGTGTTACATTTTGTTTTCTCTATTTCTTTCTTTCTCGAGTTCACCGTTACGAAACTTTGCATATTTCAAGGGAATTTACGCCCCCCCCCCGCTTTTCAAGTTACTATAGCGCCCGTTCCCCCAAATTCGAGCCCGGCATTTTTTTTTTTCATCGATTAATGCTTATGCGTGCGGCGCCCGCTCGGTTTGCCCCTCCGCGCACACCGCACGCAGGGGGCTTATGTTCCCAACCCATCTTGGTCAGACCCAACGGTGCGCCAGGGGTCCCACTATGCGCGAACACGTCAACATTGTCAACGGTCAATCTTCCAGCGCATCAAACTGGTCAGCGCCCGCGCACCCATGACACGTGTTTTTCTCGCTTCACATGCTTCGTGCGCGACTTAGACTTTTTTATTTTACATTGACGTCGCTCACGCTAGCGCAATCGTCACACCAAGATCACCCAAACACCTGACCAAAAATGTCGACCGACGGCGCAACCGGAGCAGCAGGGTCAACGGACAAAGGCCTTGGCCAACCCCTTGGGGCCGGCCTCGGCCTCACCCAAGGCCTTGGGGTCGGCCTCGGCCTCACCCAAGGCCATGGGGTCGGCCTCGGCCTCCCATGGGGGTTTGGCCTTTCCCCCCGGTTCTTCACTCTTCGCGCAAAGTCCTTTTTGCACCTTTTTTTCGCTTCGTACATTTCGTACATGACTCTGGCACCTTGTTCATCATATGGGTACGATTCTTGGTAGCATGCTCATCACAACACAACCTTCGGATTTGTCATTTCTTATCAAAACACCTACCGACGGTGCGCCCGAAGTTTGCAAAAGGAGAAATTGCCTTGGGCTCCAAAAATGGAATTTGGCCATTTGGCCTTGGCCAACCTCAGGGGGTCGGCCTCGGCCTTCCCCAGGCCTAGGGGTCGGCCTCGGCCTCCAGGAGGGGTTGGCCTCGGCCATTTTTCCCCCGGTGGTTCACCCCTCCGCACAAACCCCTTTTTCTCACTCTTTTCGCTTCGTACGCTTTGCGCGTGACTTTGACATCTCGTTCGTAACATAGGTACGATTCACGTCAACATGTTTGTCATAATGAAACTTTCAGATTTGTCTTTGCTCATCAAACCACCTACCGTCGGCGCGCCCGAAGTTCACCAAGAGGGGGGAGTGGCCTTGGGCTCCTTCATGGGAGTTGGCCATTTGGCCTTGGCCAACCCCAGGGGGTCGGCCTCGGGCTTCCCCATGCCTAGGGGGTCGGCCTCGGCCTCCACGAGGGGTTAGCCTTGGCCTTCCCCCCATTTTGGCCAATGGTCTCCCCTCCCGCGCGCACTTGTTTTCTCGAGTCTTTGCACCTCCGCGATGTTCACGGACGTTTGTACATCAACCTCGCGACGTTCGTCATGCATCAACCTCATGACGTCCGTCGTACATCAACCTCGGGACGTCTCTCGTCCATGACCGCACACCGCTCCCGCGATGCCCATCGCCCAAAGTCGCGCACTATCACCGAATGACCCGTCGCCGACGACCGCATACCATAACTACCAACTTTGTCATTACTATATGTTGCATTCATTATCTTGTTATGACAGGCACACTCAGCTCACATCTCGTCTTCGGGACACCCGATGCGCGCCCGACCGCCATCGTCATGATACGTGCCCCCGGCACCAAGTATTGCTTCGCGACGTTCGTCGCCGCGCCCTCGCGCCATTCTCATGATACGTGCCCCGGCACCAAATATTGCTCCGCGACGTTCGTCGCCGCGCCCTCGCGCCATCGTCATGATACGTGCCCCGGCACCAAATATTGCTCCGCGACGTTCGTCGCCGCGCCCTCGCGCCATTGTCATGATACGTGCCCCGGCACCAAATATTGCTCGGCGACGTTCGTCGCCGTGCCCTCGCGTCATTCTCATGATACGTGCCCCGGCACCAAATATTGCTCCGCGACGTTCTTCGCCGCGCCCTCGCGCCATTCTCATGATACGTGCCCCGGCACCAAATATTGCTCCGCGACGTTCGTCGCCGCGCCCTCGCGCCATTCTCATGATACGTGCCCCGGCACCAAATATTGCTCCGCGACGTTCGTCGCCGCGCCCTCGCGCCATTGTCATGATGCGTGCCCCGGCACCAAATATTGCTCCGCGACGTTCGTCGCCGCGCCCTCGCGACATTCTCATGATGCGTGCCCCGGCACCAAATATTGCTCCGCGACGTTCGTCGCCGCGCCCTTGCGCCATTCTCATGGTACGTGCCCCGACACCAAGTGTTGCTTCGCGACGATCGTCGCCGCACCACTTTCACAACACGTGCCCCAGGCACCAGGTATTGTCTCGTGCTATAAGCACCGCGCTCATGCGCCACAATCATGTTGCATACTACCGGGGTGGGCTCACAACCTTATAGCCATCGCCGTCTCAATCAAAATGGGGGCTTCGGCCTCGTACCGGGATGGGCTCACAACCTTATAGCCATCGCCGTCTCAATCAAAATGGGGGCTTCGGCCTCGTACCGGGATGGGCTCACAACCTTATAGCCATCGCCGTCTCAATCAAAATGGGGGCTTCGGCCTCGTACCGGGATGGGCTCACAACCTTATAGCCATCGCCGTCTCAATCAAAAGGGGAGCTTCGGCCCCCATACCGGGATGGGCTCACAACCTCATAGCCATCGCCGTCACGGTCGCAGGGGGTTCCGGTACAAGGATCCCTCGCCACGGACTCGGAGCACTGAGCTGCGACCATGTCCACTCACGTTACTGTCGATCGTCGACATCACCAGGACAATGACCCACGGGTCACTCCGGGACGGGAGCAGGTCCTCGGAGGGCATCGCGCCTAGTCCGCCTGGCAGTTGGCTACAGGTGTAACCCTCACCGCTGTCAGGTCCTCCGCGCGTCTCTTGACGCGCCTCATGGGATTCAGTAAGGGCTTGGATTGGTGGCTGGGGCAACGGGCTTACTCTCATCATGCTACCGCGGTATGGTCAGTCTTCTCAGACAGGTAGAGCGACGCTGTGTGGGGCAAGCAACGCGAATTTAGGAACCGGCAGTCCAACGGAGAACTGGTATTTTGGGACCCCCTGGTGACGTGTCACTCTCAGGGAACGACATATGGCACTTTATGACATAAGCACCCTGTTTCCTATAAATAGTGAACTTTACAACTCAAAAGGAGGACTTTTGGCTTTTCTTACAAAAATCACTTTCTCACTGTAGAATTTGGGAGCTCTTGGATTCTAGTGAGAGAAACGTAACTTTGGACCGTAACTTCGGACCGTAGCATTGGACCCTGACTTGGACCCTGACTCGGACTATCGACTGCCGGCCCTGTTCGTCTTAGCTTTGCCTTCGCAGCACTGCCATTCCTCACGGCCCGTCTGAGAAGCCTTGCCCTCAGCCCTTACTCCGTCTTTGCTGTCTCCCACTTTGTATACTTGGAAGCTGACACGGACTGCAGCCTTTGTGGCACCTCCACGTAAGTAAGAACCCACTTTCATTGGCATCATGTTTGTACTAGAGTTGCGATCTTAAAAGTTTTTTCTCTATCTCAGGAATTATACCGCTGCGTCCAGCAAGAGGTGGCAGTAGAGGGAGTCACAGGGGTAATGTTGTCAATGGTAATGAAATTGTCGAGGGCAACCCACGAGCAAACACGCCTCCGGCTCCATTAACTGTTGATACCATTAAGGCATTTAAACCGCCTAAATTATCCAATAATTGTTGGTGGAGACAAGCCAGAGGATGCAGAGGCTTGGCTGAGTAAATTTGAAAAGAGGATTAAGCTTTTGAACATCACCGATCACCAAAAAGTGGACTTCGCGATGTACTGATTGGAGAACGAGGCTGACCAGTGGAGAAAAATGGTCGGGAGAAGTTTGAGTGTTGGGGAGGAACAGGCTTTGACTTGAGCTCGTTTCCAGGAGAGATATTTCTTGGCAAGTACTACTCTAGAAATGCGAAGGACGATATGGTGGAAGAGTTCTTAAAGTTAGAGCAAGGAGATTATGAAACTGTGAAAGACAACGAGGCAAGATTTGCTAGAATGTCGAAGTTTGTGACACATGCGATAGATACTGAGGAGAGGCATGCAACACGTTTCAAGAACAACCTATGGTACGGAATTCGGAAGTTTTTAACTGCTGTCACTTTAGATACGTGTGCTCAAGTCTTGGAGAATGCCCAGAGAGTGGAGAAAGATGTCGAGGCTGGGTGTAAGTACTAGAAGGAGCAGAGACAGAAGAGAGGAATGTTATGTTTTAGCCCAGGATCAAGAACAACAACTTAGCTATTAAGGAACCACTTGAAAATACCCAGGAGCCCGTCGAAGCTTGCAAAACTTGTGGGAAAAACCATAGAGGTGTGTCTTATTGGCAGAGAGGCGCATGTTTTAATTGCCAATAGCAGGGACATAGAATTCGAGATTGACCTCAGCCACTTAGGCCCCAATTCACATACGGTAAGGGGATGTAGAACCAGCTGCCAGGAACTAATCAAGCCGTAACTACTCAGGCTCGAGCTTATGCCTTGACAAAGAAAAACGCGAGTGCATGTCCATGATGTAGTGACAGGTAAATTTTACATAGGTTCAACAAGAGCTTATGAGTTGATTGATGTTTGTTCCACATTTTTTAAAGTCTCTACGTCTTTGCTTGTCAACTTGGTGGTGAGTAAGAGCCCTTAGGTAGTGGAAACTCTAGGAGTCCGTAAGAGAGAATATCCATCCCTACTCGAAGACAGAGGTACATAAATTTCGAGGACACAATTTTTATAAGCAGGGGAGAATGTAAGACCCCAAATAAGCTATAACAAATTATCTTATTATTTTTGGGGTAACATTGTGATTTTAGTAACCGTTGAAAGTACTTTGAAATAGTAATACAATTCTATGGGTCTTTTGAGTAATTTACCAAGATTAGAGAAATAAAAAGACCAGTTAGTTATTGTTTTATCAACAAATTGAGTTTGATCTTTGAGAGAGGAGAAGAAAGAGAAAATTAGAGCTTTGAGGATTTTACCATTCAACTCACAGTTGGTAAGTAATCCAAAACTTTAAACAAAATAGAGTTGTGATTTTAAGATTTTAATGTTTGTGGTTGATTTAATTATTTAGGTTTTGAGATTTTCGGAAAGTTACGCAAATTGGTGAAGATTATTGCGCATAAACTGAGGTAAGGTTTACACTCATAACACTCTTCGATTTTTGACCCAATTGTGTATCAATTGTAGAACATTCGATGGTGTTGTTCTGCTTGTGATCCAATTCATGGTCAATTTTGTGTCTCGTTTGGCGTGTCTTCAGTTTCTAATTCTTTTCTTTTTCCCTACTGTTCGGCGGTAGTGCTACTGTTTGGCCGTAGTTCGAGGCCGTAGTGCTACTGTTGAAAGTACAATCCCAATAGAAATGAAGATCTCACGTTCAAATTGCAAAATTGTTTGTCACGGTTTCACTTTATTTAAACTCGTTTTTTGTCCTCTTCTATTTGAGCTCATATCTCGTTATTTTATAATTGTGAACTCATATGAACTCGTATTCAAACGGTTTCACTTTATTTAAACTCATTTTTTGTCATCTTCAATTTGAGTCTAATATCGAGTATTTTCTAAAATCGTTAAGTTATCCTACTTGAAATACAAAGTTTTGATGTTTTGCGGTTCTTATGACTTTGAGAAATTTTGAAATCCATTGGACCCCTTTGAACTGAACTAATATTGGAACTTTCACGTGTTTAGGTTAACGTGGCGCCATGACATTTTATTGCAATTGCTACCGAAATGAAAGCTTTGAACTTAGAACCTTCACGTGCTTCGGTTAACGTGTTTTACTGTCACGAATTACGTGACTGTATCGTATTTGATTATTAGTTCAATTATTCAAATGTGTTCATTTGACTTTGACTTTGATTTGATCTTTGTGGGTTGGATATCCTAAAGTAAGAATATTTGTGGTGCTACGATTATCTATCGTCTTCGCATCTTCCTTTTCCTATACTTCGTTTGGACTCAGCTATACGTTACTGGATATATGCGTTGTACTCTGTGGGTTCGTGTGTGTGGGTGTGATCTTTGATGGGCTTTGTCCCCCCTTATCCTTCCATTTCAGGTAATTAAACTGAGGCATCAGTAAAGGTATTATCTATAAGCATGGGTTCGGAGTTGGTCTTAAATTTTAAATGGAGTTGGTCTTAAATTTTAAACTCTCTTTAGTAACTTGAGAATAAAAACCTGTAATGGTTTGATTAAGTAGCTTTTGGGAACCCCAATGTTTGGGAAGCAACTATGGTTATCAGATTTTTACTACATTTATTGGACTTTGATGATGAATGCAAATGCTATTGATTCGGGATATATTTAGAACTCTGATTACCTATTTGAGGTTTATGTTTTGGTAAAATGCTTTGACATTATATTTCTGGTAAGCCGGAATATTTTGAAATATTATGTGTAGGTCCGCATCCGGGTCGGGGGCGTGACATATTTGGTATCAGAGCATTGGTTTAAGAATCTGTAGACTCTTAGACTTCAGCTTTCAATGATTTGAGATGAATCTTATGACGATTGAGATATTATTTAGAAAAATCTAGCTTTTGCATACTTTTGATTGAAGCATTTGTACTAGAGTTGCGATCTTATAAGTTTTTCACTATCTCAGGACATATACCGCCGCATCCAGCTAGAGGTGGCACTAGAGGGGGTCGCAGGGGTAATGTTGTCATTGGTAATGACGTTGCCGAGGGCAACTAACGAGCAAACACCCTTCTGGCTCTATTAACTGGTGATACCATTAAGGCATTTAACCGCCTAAATTGTCCAATAATTGTTGGTGCAGACAAGCCAAAGGATGCAGAGGCATGGCTGAGTAAGTTAGTGAAGAGGTTTAAGCTTTTGAACATCACTGATTGTCAAAAAATGGACTTCGGGATGTACCGATTGGAGAACGAGGCTGACCAGTGGTGGAAAATGGTCGAGAGAACTTTGAGTGTTGGGAGGAACAGGCTTTGACATGGTCACGTTTCCAAGAGATATTTCTTGGCAAATACACCCCCATAAATATGACGGATGATATGGTGGAAGAGTTCTTAAAGCTAGAGCAAGGAGATGATGAAACTGTGAAAGTCTACATGGCTAGATTTGCTAGATTGTCGAGGTTTGCGACACGCATGACAGATACTTAGGAGAGGCGTGCAACACGTTTCAAGAACGGCCTAAGGTACAAAATTAGGAAGTTTTTAACTGCTGTTACTTTAGATACGTCTGCTCAAGTCTTGCACAAGCCCAGAGAGTGGAGAAAGATGTCGAGGCTTGGCGTAAGTACTAGAAGGAGCAGGGACAGAAGAGATCAAGGAAACAGAGTAGCTCTAAGGGCCATGATGTGTTGCAGCCCAAGATCAAGAACAACAGCTTAGCTATTAAGGAAACTCAAAAATACCCAGGAGCCCGTCGAAGCTTGCAAAACTTGTGGGAAGAACCATAGAGGTGTGTGTTGTTGGCAGAGTGGTGCATGTTTCAATTGACAACATCATGGACATAGGATTCGGGATGGACCTCAGCCACTTAAGCCCCAATTTACTCAGGATAGGCGGATGCAGAACCAACTGCCAGGAACTAATCAAGCCGTAACTACTCGGGCTCAAGCTTATGCCTTGACAAAGAAGAATGCCACTGCATCTCCATGTTGTAGTGCACGTAAATTTTACATAGGTTCAGCAAGAGCTTATAAGTTGATTGATATTTGTTCCACATTTTTTAAAGTCTCTACATCTTTGCTTGTCAACTTGGTGGTGAGTAAGAACCGTTAGGGAGTGGAAACTCTAGGAGTCCACAAGAGAGAATGGCCCTAGTCGAGGACAGAGGTACAAAATTTCGAGGACGCAATTTTTATAAGGAGGGGAAAATGTAAGACCCCAAATAATCTATAGCAAATTTATCTTATTATTTTTGGGGTACCTTTGTGATTTTAGTAACCTCTGAAAGTACTTTGAAATATTAATACATTTCTTAGGGGCTTTTGAGTAATTTACCAAGTTTAGAGAAATAAAAAGACTAGTTAGTTTGTGTTTTATCGACAAATTGAGTTTGGTCTTTGAGAGAGGAGAAGAAAGAGAAAATTAGGGCTTTGGGGATTTTACCCTTCTACTCACAGTTGGTAAGTAATCCTAAATTTTAAACAGAATAGAGTTGTGATTTTAAGATTTTAATGTTAGTGGTTGATTTAATTATTTAGGTTTTGAGATTTTCGGAAGGTTACGCAAATTGGTGAAGATATTGCGCAAAAATTGAGGTAAGGTTTACACTCATAACACTCTTTGATTTTTGACCCAATTGTGTATCAGTTGCAGAACATTCGATGGTGTTGTTCTTCTTGTGATCCAATTCATGGCCAATTTTTTGACTTGTTTGACGTGTCTTCAGTTGCAAATTCTGTTCTTTTTCCCTATTGTTCGGCGGTAGGGCTGTTTCCTTGAGGTGTCCCCATGACCTCAACTGTAGGTTCTCGATATGCACCCGGTAGATGTCATTCATGTTTTTTATGCATATGGGAACCAACGTCTCATCTTTACTGAAATCTGTACACTCAAGGCATTTAAGGTGAAAACGGTGCACATATTTGGTCTAGTCTTCGCCGGGATTCTGACGTATGCCGGCGATGTCCACTATGGTGACGCGTTCAACTTCGTAGTGGAACTTGTCCAAAAATAGTTGAACCATTTCATTCTAAGAATGGACCGTCCCCGCAGGGATCTAATGATACCAAGTATATGCCAAGCCTACGAGGGACTTGTGAAACTCCCTCAGCTAACTCCCTCAGCTTCAAACTATCGCCCGGGCCATATTGCTCCAACGAGCCGGCGAATCTCGTCAAGTGCTCACGGGCGTTGCTTTCACGCCCGTTAAAGAGCACAAAATTGGGTTGTTTGTATTTGAGCGGGTATGATATGATGGCTATCTCGTTGGCATACGGCGCGTGGCCTGTCAGTCGGGCTGATGAGTTGGGTGCAGAATGCTGTGACAGTCGGTGGAGGAGTATGTCGAAGTTGGCTTTGGAGACATAATGAGAGGGTGGTTCTTCCTGGCCTACTAATGGATGACGGCTGGCTGGGGCTGCGCGAGCCCCTGAGCCCCCTGACAGGGCAACCTGATGAACAGGAGTAACAGAAGGATGATACAGGGTAGGTGTTGACATGGGCAGGTGTACGGTGGGATGGGTGGGTGGGCGAGATATATCCACCACTTGGCTGGTTGTTTGATGTTGCTCCGTTGGGTAGGGGTTAGGCTCCATCTTAATGGATTTGTGAGTTTTAGAAGAACTTCTGGCTGGTACATGTTGAGGTGCAACAGTAGGGAGGACTTGTTGCAACACTGGTCCAAAGTCCGGTTGCGGTCTGTGTGATGGCATCGCTAGATGCAGCGTGTCAGCTACAGGCAGGGAAGATGTCGCGAGTCCTACCGCCAGGGGTCTGGATGGTCGAGGCGGCGGCGGTTGTGACACTGGGGCCTGGGCGACGTCAGGGGACGGCCCAGGTTCTACAGGCTGGATCGGTGGAACAATTTGCTGTGAGGCCATCGCCTGTATAGATTTTTGCATTTCCATTATGGCGGTCATAAGAGTGGCTTGTAAGTCTTGTATGCTGGCTATAGTGGGAGTGAACTGCTGGATGGCAGCATTGACTACAACTTGCACGTCAGGTGAGGGATGGTCTTGAAGATGCATGGCACTAGTCCCCTCTTGTTCACCCGAGTGGTCCTCTTCTTGCACGGTATGGATAAGGCCCTGGCTGGTAGCCCTCGTAACTCTTCGTTGTACAGGCATGGCGCCTAAGTGCAGCAGACTGCAACACGATGCTCACCTTCCCACAGAGTCACCAAAATGATGCCAAGGAAAGGGGGTTCGTGCTTACGTGGAGGTGCCACAAAGGATGTAGTCCGAATCAGCTTCCAAGTAGAGAAAGTGGGAGACAGCAACGATGGGGTAAGGGCTGAGAGCAAGGCTCCCCACAGAGGTCGCGAGGGCTGGCAGCACTACGCAGGTAGAGTGACGGCGAGCAGGGCTGACAGTCAGCAGTCCAAGTCAAGGTTCGAGTCAGGGGTGCAGCGTCAAGGGTCCGATGTCAGAGGTCCAAATGTGTTTCTCTCACTAGAATTTCAGAGAGAATAGGCTTTTTAGAGAGAGAAAGTGAAAATTTCAAATGAGAGAGAAGTCCTTGAATAAGCTCCCAAAGTCCACTATTTATAGGCAAAAATGTGTATGTGTCATCAGCCGACACGTGTCGTCCCCTGGGAGTGACACGTCACCAGGGGGTCCAAAGTACCGATTCTCCGTTGGACTGCCGGTCCGTGAGTTCGTGCTGCCCTGCCCTTGTAGCATCTCTCTGCCTGTCTGAGGAGACTGACCATACCGCGGTAGCATGGTCAAAGTAACCCGTTGCCCCAGCCACCGATCCAAGCCCTTACTGAATCCCACAAGATGCGTCAAGAGACGCGCGAAGATCCTAACAGCGATGAGGGTTGCCCCTGTAGCCAACTGCCAGGCGGACTAGGCGCGATGCCCTCCAAGGACCTGCTCCCGTCCTGGAGTGACCCGAGGGTCATTGCCCTGGTGGTGTCGACGATCAAAGGTAACATGAGTGGACATGCTCGCAGCTCAGTGCTCAGAGTCCGTTGCGGGGGGTCTTCGTGCCGGAGCCCCCCGTGATTGTGCCGGTGATGGCTTTAAGGTTGTGAGCCAATCCCGCTGCGAGGGCCGGAGCCCCTGGGTGATTGTGTCGGCGATGGCTTTAGGGTTGTGAGTCCATCCCGCTGCGAGGGCCGGACCCCCCGAGGGATTATGTCGGTGATGGCTTTAGGGTTATGAGCCCATCCCGCTGCGAGGGCCGGAGCCCCCGGATGACTGTGCCGGCAATGGATTTAGGGTTTTGACCCATCCCGCTGTGAGGGCCAGAGCCCCCGGTTGATTGTGTCGGTGATGGCTTTAGGGTTGTGAGTCCTTCTCGCTGTGAGGGCCGGAGCCCCCGGTGATTGTGTTGGCGATGGCTTTAGGGTGTGAGTCTATCCCATAAGCACGTAACATGATTGCGGTGCATGGGTACGGCGACTACCGTCACGAGACAACACCTGGTGTCTGGTAACGTATCATGAGAATGGCATACGAGAGCGGCGATGAGTGTCGCGAAGTGAAAGCTAGACGATAATGCACAGCCACGAGCGACGGTTGTCGCGACGATGAAGCGCGGCGACAAGGAGCGTCGTGCAACCACCGGTGAGTGAGCACCGTAGAGTGTGTTGAGTGAGATGCCAGCAGGGGTGAGCAGCCTCCCCCCCAAAGACAAGGGTGACCGACCCCCTTCTAAAGAGGGTGGCCGACCCCCTTCTCAAGAGGGTGGCCGACCCCCCCCCCCTTTAAAGAGGGGTGGCCGACCCCTTTCTCAGGATGGTAGCTGACCCCCTCGGGGGGGTTCGCACATGGAATTTGATCGCCCGTCCGAACGTTCGAGTGACGAAGCACTTTGACCGACTGATGGCGTTAAGCAATTGACTGGCAAATATTATTGACGGTGTGGTCCGGATAGGTTGGGAACAAGATTATTGTAGGAGTTTCAGAATTTAATAACTTAATTTACTATTCTATAATACACTGAAGTCTTTATCACGAATAAAATTAGTTAGAATGCCTCCCGAGCTCCGAAAAATCTAAACTTTTTACTTTGTGCAGGTCTTGAAAAATTAACATAAGTTACTTCTTTGAGTTTTGTCCAAATAATTTTCGAGATATATTTTAAAAATTCGGGAAGGAGCTGTTAAAGCAATAGTACCCCTTTAGCGACACTTTTGAGTTTAATGCATATAGCTAATAAACACACATATAGCTGGCACACGACTTCCACACCATGAGTTAGTGGGTCTCCTTTGTTAGTTTAACACATGCACTCCACACCTACGCAGCACAAGTTCCCTAAGATGCACTAACACATATACTAATCTTCAAGTATCACTTTCACCATTTTGTCCAAAGCCCCAGCAGGCAGTGGCTTCTTCCTGCCACCCTTGTCCAAGGTCTCTTCCCAGAACACTAACACCCACTCACTCTCAAGTACACGCACACACTACAATCTCAAGCTTGCACTTTAACACTTAGATATACCCATATTTACGCATACCCATATGCATCTCACTCTTCACGGCTACACTCTTCTCACGGCTCTTTCACACAGTGCACACCACACCTGTACTCCCACCGTTTCACTCTTTCTGCGCACACATATTTATACACTATAACACATACATTGATACATGCACCACCCATGGCAACTATACCCACTGTTTACATTACACAAGTTTGAATTGCCAAACAAAGCTTTTAATGGTTTATTTCTCGTGAAAAACCGGACCAGCATGTAAATGATATTTTGCTTAGAATTTGAAATGGAACTCAAATTTGAAATGTTTTGGTATTTGACGTTATTGTGAATATTGAAAATATTGATAATTATTGAAAGGGTGTGAGGATGGTTTGACAATCAATTGATGAGTGATTTCGCTTATGATGAGCCCAAAAGGGGTTTTTAGTTTATTCGATTGTTGTGCCCCATATCCAACGGGGGAAAGTTGGATTTCGGGCCCTGGTCAACGGGGCTTGTACGTTGATGCACAGTGTTGTTACTTGTGGTTTGCCCTTGCGTCCACAGATTATTTATCCCGGATGTAGGAGGGATTTCGGGCCCTAGTTAGTGGGGCATGTACGCTGATCGCAGCATATCGTTTGAGCTAATGTTGGGATGGAACTGTTTGTCATGAGGTTTTGTGCTAACAATTTTATTCCTCAGTTTTGTTCCATGTACTCTATTACGTTTTATCCGATGATTACTTATTCTATGATTTTTAGATATCTTAATGATGCTACAATATAAAGTGAGTTATTTTATGACATGTTATCGTCTACCAAGTTGAATCATTGGTTACTTACTGAGCACGTGGAAGCTCACCCCTTACTTATCATTTCAGGTTTGAAAGTAAGGTGATGGTGAGGAGCATAGGAAGGGAAAATTTGGCGCGAAGCTATAGAGACAGTATTGAATGAGTCGCAAATATTTAGATTGTTGGTTTAGTTTTAGTTGTTGACAAGTTAGGGTTATGAAATTTTTTAACATAAGTGTTGTATTCAAATAAAAACCTGATAATGTAATTAATGTTTATAGGAGTTTTAATTTTTGCTGCAGCTTATATTGGTTGTGGTGAGTAAGGCCTGGCAGAGCCCTTGGTTGGTGTTCGGACAGGCCTGCGACCGGTCACATGCCTAGCTCATGGGCCTATCCGTGGGTTCGGGTCGTGACACTTAGACTTAAGCTTTCAATGATTTGAGATGAATCTTATGGCGTTTGAGATATAGTTTAGAAAAATCTAGCTTTTCCATACTTTTGATTGAAGCGTTTGTACTACAGTTGCGATCTTATAAGTTGTTCTCTATCTTAGGAATTATACCGTCGCGTCCAGCTAAAGGTGGTAGTAGAAGGGGTCGTAGGGGCAATGTTGTCATTGGTAATGACGTTGCTGAGGGCAACCCACGAGCAAACACCCCTCCGGCTCCGTTAACTGCTGATACCATTAAGGCATTTAACTGCCTAAATTGCCTAACATTTGTTGGTGCAGGCAAGCCAGAGGATGCAGAGGCTTGGTTGAGTAAGTTAGAGAAGAGGTTTAAGCTTCTGAACATCACCGATAGTCAAGAAGAGGACCTCGCGATGTACCAATTGGAGAACGAGGCTGACCAGTGGTGGAAAATGGTCGAGAGAACTTTGAGTGTTGGGGAGAAACAGGCTTTGACTTAGGCTCGTTTCCAGGAGATATTTCTTGGCAAATACTTCCCTAGAAATGTGAAGGATGATATGGTTGAAGAGTTCTTAAAGCTAGAGCAAGGAGATGATGAAACAATGAAAGACTACGAGGCTAGATTTGCTAGATTGTCGAGGTTTGCGACGATACTGAGGAGAGGCGTGCAACACGTTTCAGGAACAGCCTAAGGTGCGGAATTCAGATTTTTTTAACTGCTGTGACTTTAGATACGTATGGTCAATTCTTGGACAAGGCCCAGAGAGTGGACAAAGATGTCGAGGCTGGGCGTAAGTACTAGAAGGAGCAAAGATAGTAGAGAGAAAGAAAAGAGAGTACCCCAAAGGGCAATGATGTGTTTCAGCCCAAGAGCAAGAACAACAGCTTAGCTATTAAGGAACCACTTAAAAATACCCAGGAGCCCGTCGAAGCTTGCAACACTTGTGGGAAGAACCATAGAGGTGTGTGTTATTGCAGAGTGGTGCATGTTTTTATTGCCAACATCAGTGTCACGCCCCCGACCCAGAGGCGTACGTACGCATACTATTTCAAAATATTCCTGTTTACGAGAAAGTTAATATCCAAAATATTTTTACCAAGAATATTACCTCAAAGAGGTAATCAGAGCTCTAAATCATATCCCAAATCAATGAATTCACATTCATCATCAATAACTAATAATTGCACCGGAAGTCTGATAATAACAATCACTTCCCAAACATTAGGGGTTATCAAAAGCTACTTTTCCAACTATTACAAAACTCTTATTCTTAAGTCACTAAAATAAAAGTTATGAGCTAGAATACATCACAAAGGTCATGCAAAAAGCTACTAACTCCTCTAGGTTGTCTCAGCTTAATTACATGAAATGGGAGGAGAAAGAGGGGGAGGGGGGGGGGGGGGCTGAGCACAAAGCCCAGTAAAGACCACACGCACACACCTACGGAGTACAACGCAGGTATCCAATAATACGTAGCTGAGTCAAACGAAACAAATGTAAACTAAAATGCAAAGACGATAATTAAGTCGGGCACGACAAATCTCATTTCGGGGTATTAACCCATCAAAGGTCGAATCAAAGTCAAAGTCAAAGGAACACATTCGAATAATTGAGCTAATAATCAAATACGATACAATCACGTAATACGTGACTGTAAAGCACGTTAACCTAAGTACGTGAAGGTTCTAAGTTCAAAGTTTGCATACCGGTAGCAATTGCCATATCATGTCGTGGCATCACGTTAACCTAAGCACGTGAAGGTTCTAACATTAATTCAATTCAAAGGGAGTCCAATGGACATCAAAGTATCTCAAACGCATAAAAACCGCAAAATATCAAAAGTTTGTGTTTCAAATAGGGTAACTTAACGATTTTGAAAAATACTCGATATTAGGCTCGAGATGAAGAGAACGAAAAGACGATTTTAATAGAACTTGAAATGCTTAAATCGGAATTCGTATGAGTCCAGAAACCATCCAGATAAAACTATAAGGCCGAAAGAGTATCAAAGGACAAAAACCAATGATGATTAAAGGACACATGGTGTACAACATAAGCACAGATACACGGCAAATGAGGCTTTGAAATTAAAGGATGGATTTTCACTTCTTCCAACGCAAGAGAACATTGAAAATATGTACTTTGATAATTAGAACTAACTGATAACCATGAACGTGAAGGTTATAGGTACAACCAATGGCAAAAACAGTAACACTGAATACCGTGACCCTTTATTATGTCTTGACGTTTTAAACCCAATCAATGCAAAGAAAATCAAAGTTTACGAACAAGACTCGATTAAACACATGAGTTATAGAATTGAATCAGAATAAATGTAATATGTGTAACTCTTACATCAATTCACGTTATAAGATTCGCAAAGTTGCGTAAGCTTCCGAAAGTATCAAACCAATTGTGAGTAGAAGGTTGATATCCTCAAGCTCTAATTTTCTCTTTCTTCTCCTCTCTCTAAAAGATCAGACTCAATTTAACGATAAAACACAAACTAACCAGTCTTTTTATATCTCTAGACTTGGTAAATTATTCGAAAGACTCCTAAAGATATGTTACCTATTCAAAAGGTATTCCAAAATATTATTAAAACAGCAAAAGTAGCCCAAGAATTAAAATAATTAATTATATATTATTTGGGGTCTTACAATCAGGGACATAGCATTCGGGATTGCCCTAAGCCACTTAGGCCCCCAATTTACTCAGGGTAGAGGGATACAGAGCCAGGTGCCAAGAACTAATCAAGCCGTAACTACTCGGGCTCGAGCTTATGCCTTAACAAAGAAAAATGCCACTACATCTCCATGATGTAGTGACAGGTAAATATTACATAGGTTGAGCAAGAGCTTATAGTTTGATTGATGCTTGTTCCACATTTTTTTAAAGTCTATACGTCTTTTCTTGTCAATTTGGTGGTGAGTAAGAGCCCTTAGGTAGCGGAAACTCTAGGAGGACATAAGAGAGAATATCCATCCCTACTCGAGGACAGAGGTACATAAATTTTGAGGACGCAATTTTTATGAGGGGAGAATGTAAGACCCCAAATAATCTATAACAAATTATCTTATTATTTTTGGGGTACCTTTGTGATTTTAGTAACCTTTGAAAGTACTTTGAAATAGTAATACATTCTTAGGGGTCTGTTTAGTAATTTACCAAAATTAGAGAAATAAAAAGACTGGTTAGTTTGTGTTTTATCGGCAAATTGAGTTTGGTCTTTTAGAGATGAGAAGAAAGAGAAAATTAGGGCTTTGAGGATTTTAGCCTTCTACTCACAATTGGTAAGTAATCCTAAATCTTAAGCAAAATAGAGTTGTGATTTTAATATTTTAAAGTTAGTGATTGATTTAATTATTTAGGCTTTGAGATTTTCGGAAGGTTACGCAAATTGGTGAAGATTATTGCGTAAAAATTGAGGTAAGGTTTACACTCGTAACACTCTTCGTTTTTTGACCTAACTGTGTATCAATTGTAGAACATTCGATGGTAGTTGGGGGCCATAGTACTACTGTTGAAATTAAAATCCCCATTGAAATTAAGATCTCACATTCAAACTACAAAATTGTTTGCCACGTGTCACCTTGTGGGTGATACAAAACTTTTGTTTATCTTTTTGGGCTCATATCTCGTTATTTTATAATTCTGAACTCATCTGAACTCGTATTCAAACGGTTTCACTTTATTTAAACTCATTTTTTTTCCTCTTCGATTTGAGTCTAATATCGAGTATTTTCTAAAATCGTGAAGCTATCCTACTTGAAATACAAAGTTTTGATGTTTTGCGGTTCTTATGCGTTTGAGATATTTTGAAATACATTGGACTCCTATGAACTGAACTAATGTTGGAACATTCACGTGCTTAGGTTAACGTGGTGCCATGACATGATATGATAATTGCTACCGGTATACAAACTTTGAACTTAGAACCTTCACGTGCTTAGGTTAATGTGATTTACAGTCACGAATTATGTGATTGTATCGTATTTGAATATTAGTTAAATTATTCGAATGTGTTCATTTGATTTTGACTTTGATTTGATCTTTGATGGGTTGGATATCCCGAAGTGAGATTATTTGTGGTGCTACGATTATCTATCGTCTTCGCATTTTCGTTTTCATATACTTCGTTTGGACTCAGCTATACATTATTGGATATCTGCGTTGTACTCTGCGGGTCTGTGTGTGTGATCTTTGTTGGGCTTTGTCCCCCATTCTCCTCCCATTTCAGGTAATTAAGCTGAGACATCAGTGGAGGTATTATCTATAAGCATGAGCTCGGAGTTGTTCTTAAATTTTAGACTCTCTTTAGTGACTTGAGAATAAAAACTTGTAATGGTTTGATTAAGTAGTTTTTGGGAACCCCAATGTTTGGGAAGTAACTATGGTTTTCAGATTTCCGCTGCATTTATTTGACTTTGATGATGAATGCAAATACTATTGACTTGGGATATATTTAGAGCCCTGATTACCTCTTTGAGGTTTATGTTTTGGTAAAATGCTTTGGTATTATATTTCTGGTAAGTAGGAATATTTTGAAATATTATGTGTAGGTCCACATCCGGGTCGGGGGCATGACAGATTTGGTATCAGAGCATAGGTTTAAGATTTTGTACACTCTGAGACTTAAGCTTTCAATGATTTGAGATGAATCTTATGGCGTTTTAGATATAGTTTTGAAAAATCTAGCTTTTGCATACTTTTGATTGAAGTGTTTGTACTAGAGTTGCGATCTTATAATGTTGTCATTGGTTGTAACGCCCCCGACCTTGGGAGCCGTTATCCACAATACTTCAAGTCCTAATATCATATGCATTCTAATAAATACTCAATTACACCAATGTATAAACAGAGCATCTAATCCAGTAGCGACACAATATCTCCGAATGATAGAGCCTCAAATACAACCTTTCCACTTACAAACCATCTAATCACAAAAGAATAACCAATCCCCAAATTCTATTACAAAAGTCTAATGCCAAGTCAAATTACCCACATTCGGTTAAAGTTCTCAAAAAAGGAATATATTGTTTTGACACGTTAACAAAATAGAAGCTCTAATTCCCCAAGCGTGCCATGCTTCTAATCATCTCTACCACCCGTGGTAAGGGACAAAGCAAACAATTCGGGGATGAGATGAAATAGCCCAGTAAGGAGAAATCAGATGGAAAGCAAATACATTCATTCGTATTCCGAAACAAAGCCACAACATTGACGAGCAAGCAATAGTAATTGACATTAATGTCAACAAGACGAATCAAATATACGAAATGATCATTAGTGGCCATAGGCCCAAATCAAACCAAAACCCAAAGGTGCAAAACGCATACCGGTAGCGTAATAGCCGTCATTGTGATGACTATCTGAAAGCCACTAAAAGTGACTACAAAAGCCACTAAGGTGGCTACAAAAGTCACTATGTGACTACAAAAGTCTTAAAGACTCTCTTTTTAACAAAAGGTTGTTCATCTTAATGATCATGTACAAATTACGAATTGCGAACTCAATAGCAACGAAGGCAAATACGAAGCAGTTTGAACAAATCTTCAAAGTTGTACAACAACTAGCAAAGCGATAGTACATATCAATTCATTACCACAGCAAGAAGTACGAAATTCCTTACCTTAATCAAGCTCTTGGTACAAACTCCTTAAAGTTCCGCCTTAGAATCTAAAGAGTCTCCCAAGACCTCTCCCCCTCTCTCTCTCTCTCTCTCTCAACCATTAAGAAAGAGAAGCAAGAGATCTAAAAGAAGAGTTGGAGGGAAAAGAAGCTATTTATAGGAAGAATCCTAAGTTGGAAAAATACACTAACACTCCCCAAAATTTAGATACTTATTCAAAATGTCCCAAAACTTTGTAATATTTATGAAAAGGGAACCTAACACTTTCATTCGAAGGAAAACTATTCCTTCGACTGTATCTTCAATTGCGAAATAGCCTCTTTCGCACTCATTCTTTTCCATTCGACTGAATCCTTCAGTCGAGAAATTTATCTTCCTCAAACTTTATTTTCATTCGACCGAAAAGGTCCTCCATTTGACCGAAAACTTTTCATTCGACTGAATCCTCCACTTCTTTTCTCGATTTAAAACACTTTTCATTTGAAGCAAACACTTTTCATTTGAAGCAAAACTTTCTATTCGAAGCAAAACTTTTCTATTCGAATGAATCTTTCAGTAGCTCCATTATATTTCTGCCTAACGAAGATTGATTCAAATAAATCAGGATTCATCGACCGAATCCCTCAGAGATGGTTTAACGACCATTTTTATCTAATAACTTATCCCTTAATCTATTTTCCAACAAATATGATCCTTATTAGCATAAAAATGGGCTCTTACATTCTCCCCAGCTTAAAAGAATTCCGTCCCCGGAATTAAACTAATCATCGAAAAGATGAGCGTGTTTCTTACGCATATCATCCTCGAGTTCCCAAGTAGTTTCCCTCCCATAATGATTACGCCATAACCTTCACAAACGCTATCCTCTTAGAGCGCATGACACGTTCATCGGGCTCCAAAATGCAATCTGGTTGCTCTTCATAAGTTAGATCTTCCCTAAATTGAATAAGCTCAAACTCAATAACATGCGAAGGGTAAAAAAAACACACTTCCTCAAGGTTGAAACATGGAAAACATTATGTATCTTTGACAAATTAGGAGCCAAAGCTAAACGAAAAGCAAGCGTATCAACTCTCTCCAAAATTTCAAACGGTCCAATATACCTTTTCGATAGCTTCCCTTTCTTCCCAAACCTCAAAACTCCTTTCCATGGGATACTCACAAAAACACATGATCACCAATGTCAAATTCGAGCTCACGACGCCTCATATCTGCGTAACTCTTCTGTCGGCTCGATAAGTGATCATCCCAATTACCTAAAAAATCCATAACACACGCTCGCAGCATGTCCTCCAATGTCTGGTTAGTTCGTTCAGATTGTCCGTTCATTTGTGGATGGAAAGTCGTGCTTAGATTTAGTTGTGTACCCATGCCTTTTGCAAACTACCCCAAAAACATGAGGTAAATCTTGGGTCTCTGTCTGACACAATAGATAAAGGCACTCCGTGTAGCCTAAGTATTTCCTGAATGTACAAGTTAGCAAGTACCTCAATCGAACCCTTGTTCCTTGTGGCTAAAAAGTGAGCTGCTTTGATCAACCGGTCGACTATCACCCATATTGCATCATGTCGCTTTGTAGTTGGCGTCAGTTCAACCACAAAATCCATTGTTATATGCTCTCATTTCCACTCAGGAATAGCAAGTGGTTGTAACTTCCCAATGGGTCTCTGATGTTCTGCTTTAATCCGCTGACACACCAAACATCTAGCCACAAAGTTCGCTACCTCTCTCTTCATGTTATTCCACCAATAAACATCCCGCAAAGTTCTGGTACATCTTGGTACCACCCAGGTGAACTGCAAAAGGTGAGTTATGAGCCTCTAAGAGGTCCTTCTTCAATTTCGGATCCGAGGAAACATACAGTCTAGAACCCATACGAAAAATACTCTCGTTATCCAATCTAAAATATGTGTAACCACCTTCTTTAACTCTGTCACTAATCTTGACCAATTCAGAGTCTGATGCTTGAGCCACCTTAACTTTCTCTATCAATGACGGTTGAACTTCCAAATGTGCTAAATACCCACCAGAGTGAGGAAATCTTACCTCGACTTTTAACTTCTCCAATTCTTCCAACAATTGAGGTTGAGTAATAAGCATAGCAGAAAGTATTCACGTACTCTTCCTACTTAATGTATCCACAACAACCTTAGCCTTACCTGGAGGGTACAAAAATGGTGCAATCATAGTCCTTCAACAATTCCAACCACCCTCTAGATTCAGATGGCAGTGTTAAGATTGGTGCCGAAATCAAACGCTTCTTCAAGTCTTGAAAGCGTTTTTCACATTCATCTGTCCACCAAAATTTGGCATACTTCCTTGTCAATTGGGTCAAAGGAGTAGAGATGCTAGAAAAACCTTTAACAAACCTCCTAAAATAACCTTTCAATCCCAAGAAGCTTCTAATCTCTGTCACAGAGGTCGGTCTCTCCCAATTCACAATTGCATCAATCTTAGTAGGATCCACAGATATCCCATCTTTAGTCACTACATTACCCAAGAAAGATACATGCTCTAACCAAAACTCACACTTATTGAACTTGGCATAAAGTTTGTGCTCCCTCAAAATCGGAAAAACTATAGTCAAATGTCTTTCATGCTCCTCCGTACTCTTGGAATAAACTAAGATATCGTCTATTAAGAGAATCCCAACTAATCCAGGTACTTTTTAAACACCCTGTTCATAAGGTCCATAAATGCAGCCGAAGCATTCATTAGACCAAAAGGCATTACTTAAAATTCGCAATGGCCATACCGCGTTCTAAAAGCAGTCTTTGGTACATCCTCATTTTTAACGTTAAGTTGATGGTACCCGGATCAAAGGTCTATTTTCAAGAAGTATCTTGCACCTTGAAGGTGATCAAATAGGTCGTCGATTCTAGGTAGTGGATGTTTATTTCGGACTGTCAAATGATTAAGCTCCCTATAGTCGATACATAAGCGCATGCTCCCATTTCTTCTAAACAAATATTACTGGCGCACCCCACGGAGACACACTAGGATGAATCATACCCTTGTCTAAGAGTTCTTGCAATGGCTTCTTTAGTTCCTTGAGTTCAGTAGGAGCCAACCTGGAGGGAGCCTTGTAGATAGGTGCTGCACCAGGAATCAAATCAATAGTAAACTTGATCTCCCTATCTGGCGGAAGACCCGACAAGTCTTCAAGAAACACTTCTGAAAATTCACGAACCACATGGACATCCTCAAGCCTGACTCCGGTTACGCGCGTGTCATGAAAATGAGCCCAATAACCTCTACAACCCTTCCTAAGAAGATGTTTGGCACGTAGAGACAAAATCAAATTAGGTAGGGTACTGACTCTGGCCCCCTGAATTTTAAATTCGGGCTGATTCGGAATCGAAAATAGAACTTCTTTGTTAATGCAGTCTATCCTGTCATGATTGTAAGACAATCAATCCATACCCAAGATCACATGAAAGTCATTCATATTTAGTGGAATTAAGTCCACCGTCAACACCCTATCATTGACGATGACGGAGCAAGAGTTATATACTTTTTTTTCTTTTTTTCGGTAAATAAAAATATATATCAACCGATGAAACAAAAGTACAACAACTACAAGGGGCATACCCCAGGAAAACAACAACGAAACGCAAGTCTTGCTAAGCAAGAGCGTAGAGAAAACCTAAGCTAGGCAGAAACATGCCACATTGGCAACAAAAGAAAAGTTTAATACATAACACTGGAACTAGATGAGCAAAGACATACAAAGACCCAATAGAACCAGAGGAGAAGGCCACATGGAATCTGGAGGACCTGGTGACCAACACACTAAACTGCGATAAACAAGCTAAAAGCTGCAACGGTCTGTCTGAACATGGACCGATCACCCAGAAATAATCTGATCAACCCATGACGAAATCAGACGAATATGGAGTCAGGGAGCTGCCATTCACCCTGGAACCATCGGTTAGTCGGGGTATTGGCCACTTTTCTACAAGAGTTACCTCCACCAGATGATCTGCACAAGACTTGTAGAACAAGAAACCACATCAGTATACTTATTCTGGAAGGAACGAGAATTCCGCTCTCGCCAGATATAGTACACCAACGCCGCAAACGCTATCCGACAGACCGATGCCGGGAATCCAGGGCCCTGCCACTCAGAAGAAGCTCGATCAACCATACCCTGCCAACTCAACATAGGCCAGTTAAAATTTCATTTCTTTTTAATAGTAGACCATAATCTGTATGTGAAAGAGCAATTAAAAAATAGATGATCATGGGACTCAAAAGGAATACGACAAAAAACACAGCTCCTCTTAGGAATGACATGAAAAACAAAAAGCATATCATGCGTACTTAACCTCTCCCTAATGGCCAGCCATAAGATGAAGTTATGACGTGGAACACGCCACTTACACGACAGTAAGCAAGCCCATCTAGCTAATAGTCCTTTGTGACGAAGGGCTTCCCACGTACTCGCAATGGAGAACTCCCCAGAACCACTAACCGTCCAGATGATTCTGTCAGTCATATTCGGGGTAGGACGAAAAAAGCTAGGGGTACTCTCGCGGAACTCCATGAGCTTAAGTGTATTGGACATAGGCCAGCACCATGAGGAGCCCAAGATCACATCAAAAACCCTTGTTCGCCTACCCAGACCCGAGTCATAAATAATCCTACCAGCAACAGCAAAGGTAGGAATGATAGGGCCTATCGGATGCCACCAATCAAACCACAGAGAGATCCTACTGCCATACCCAACTATATACTGGGGGAACGAGCGAATCATATCCCTAACCATGAGAATCTTATGCCAAGACCAGCTACAATCACTGGGGCAAGAGACTTCCAAAAAACTCCTACCTATCATAATATTGGACTTAACCCAACGCGGCCAAAGGGAGTCCGACATAAAATAAATGATGGACCAAATGTGCCTAGAGATGGTAGCAAAGTTCCACACCTCAATCTCTTTAATACCCAGGCCACCATCTTCCTCAGGACAACATACATCAGGCCAAGCCACCTTGGCTCCCGTGGTACAAAGCCCGGTACCCTTCCAAAGGAAAGCTCAAAATATCCTCTCCATCTCTAGTATCACTTTCTTTGGAAGGATAAAAACTGAAGCCCAGTACACCTGGATAGAGAATAAAACTGATCTAATCAATTGGACCCTACCAGCATACGACAAGTAATTACAAGTCCAATGCTTGACTTTCTTCACGATGCGGTCCAGAAGAGGCTGACAATCCTCTTTCTGCAAACAAGTGGAGATCAGAGGGACTCCTAGATATCGCATAGGGAGCTTTCCCTCGAGAAAGCCAAGACAAGAAGAGATCAAAGCCTTGGTAGTAGGCTCAACACCAGAGAAAAAAATATGGCTCTTATTAGGATTAGGAACGAGTCCCGAGAACTGCTGGAAGACAGTGAGACCATGTTTCAAGACCTGAACCGAAGGAAGATCACCTCGAATAAAAAGCATGAGATCATCAGCAAAGGCAGCTAAAAGATACCATCCTTTTGGCACCTCCAGTGGTAGCGTAATTGACTACAAACTACTAGCCTCTGCAACATCCCTACAAGAACATCCATGCATATAACAAAAAGGTAGGGGGACATCGGATCCCCCTGCCTAATACCTCGCCTACCCCGAAAGAAACCCTTAGATTCTCCATTTATGATGATCGAAAAGCTCGTGCTAGAGACACATGCTTTGATCCATCTAATAACTGTGGGGGGGGGGGGGGAATCTAAGGCAAATCAACACATCAAAGAGAAAATCCCAATGCAAACAATCATAGGCCTTTATCAAATCCACCTTCATGGCACATCTAGGAACTCTGAAATCCTCCTGATGATAGTTCCTCATGAGCTCTTGAGACAAGAGGATATTATATGCAATACTCCGAGAGGCAACAAAGGCCGTCTGGGAATGATCAATGAGGTCCCCAAGCACCACCTTAACACGATTAGCAATGATCTTGGTTATGCACTTATAAATCGTGTTACAGCAAGAAATAGGCATATAATCATTAAGGCTCGAGGGATTAGTCATTTTGGGGATTAAGACAAGAAAAGTATGGCTAACTTCTTTGAGAAGCTGACCATTACCAAAAATATCCTAAATCGCTTCCACAATCTCTCCCCCACAATATGCCAAGCCCTCTTAAAAAAGAGGGCATTATACCCATCAGGACCAGGGGACTTACCATCCTTGAGAGAGAAGAAAACCTTCTAAATCTCATCCTCGGTAACCTCACGACCAGTGTTATTAAAGGCGCAGGCACACCTAAGGCGCAAAAGGTCCCTGGAGCCTAGGCACAAGGCACATGCGCGCGCGCCTTTTCGAAGCGAGGCGCAATATTAAAATAAATAAATTATAATACATTAAAACAATAAATTATGTTAAAAAAAATAAAAACTTGACAATTAACAAACTTCCAAAACTCCAAAACTCCCACTGGGAAGATTATAAACCATCAATTACATCACCATTCACTCCATATATCATGAATTTTCACAGCATATCATCTCAATTCTCACAAGTCACAGCAAACATAAGTTTTCAAAGTGTCATTGAATAAGGGAAAACAAAAGGCAGGAGATTAATAGCGGATCAAATGACTTTCAAAGACTAGAAACCAAAAGAGAGAGAAAGCTTCTTCAAGAATGGAAAGAGTCAGAACACAAACATACGGAGCAACCAGAGCAGCAGCTGCGAAGGGGACCTGCGACTGAGGTGCAGGCAGCTGAAGCAGCGCCAGCGACTGGGAAGTGCGTCGGCGAGCTGCGATAGGAGCTGCGACGGGTACGGGAGATGCTCTGGCGAGCTGCGACAGGAGCTGCGACGGTTCACGGGCCGACGGTGACGAACTGAGATTTGGGTCTTGCCGTCTTGGGTCGCGACTCGCGAGGTAAGAGAGCGTGAGAGACTGAGATTACGACGAATCACGGACAGAAGACGACGAACTCAGATTTGGGTCTTGCCGTCTTGGGTCGCGAAGTGAGACTTGTGAGACCGTGAGAGACTGTGAGAGAGCTTGGGTGAAGAAAATCATAAAGGTGTTTGATTTGGTAAAGACAAACAGGAAGATTCAACGGCTATTCACAGCCTTGCGCCTAGCTTGGAGGCCTCCACCACCGTGACGCGGCTAGCGCCTTGGCACCTGGGCTCATGAGGAGCGCGCCTCCTTGAATGCGCTGAGCCTAGGCCTAGGCGAGGCGCGCTGTGTGAGCCTAGATGCGTCTGGCGCCTAGGCGCGCTTTTTACAACACTGCTCATGACCCATCTCACGCTGCTAAGAATCTGAAAGGGATTTCGACATCTAGTTCATCAGCTCATTCAATCCCAGACAGCCACCCGAACCACTAGTTCCCAACAAACTCTGAAAATGGTCAACAATCGAAGCCTTAACCAAATTTAAGTCTTCTAGGATGGTCCCATCATTCAATCTCGGATAGTAACGAGGCCATCTATTGCTACCCCCTAATTTTCACTCGGACTCTGGATGGCATTGAAATCGCCAAGAACAACCCAAGGATCATTCCCAAAAAGGCGAGACCTATACTCAAGCTCCTGCCATAACATAGATCTCTCACTAGAATCATTCAAACCATACACAAAGGAAACAAAAAAAAGGAAACAACATATCAATTAAGTCCACTCGACAGTGAGTTATTTGATCAGACATACCAAGACAAGTAACATTAACTACTTTGGGATTCCACAAGACCCAAATTCTACCATTAACGAAAAAATGGTAGTTATTAATTTAAGGACCAACCAGGAAATCTACGGTCACAAATAACCGAGGCATTAGGAGCAGCTACTCTGGTTTCCATGATCCCAAAAAGCATAACACCAAGGGAGGCAATCATATGTTGGGCCTCTGCTTGCTTACCACTGGTGTTAAATCCTCGAGAACTCCCGCAAAATATGTTATGCATGATACCAAAATACCAAAAGATGCTACAAATCTAGAAGAAAGAGTCAGGTGAACTTTCCCCTACGGGGAGACTTCTCTTTTTTCTTCTTCTTATTGTTACCACTAGAGTCTAAGTTTACTTTATTACTAGAATGAGAAGAAAGATTATTTTTTGGAGAAAGTGAGCATGGAATGAAATTTGAGTCAGAGTTTGGATCTGAGCCAGATTGAGCGAGCAAATGCAAGTCAAACTGTACATGCAAATAAAAATGCGAAACAGGATCAACAATAGGCACATTAAGAACAATAGAAGGTACCTCAGGTAAAATAGACTGTTTAATACTGACCTTCTCATGAGAACAAGTATGTTGGTCACTAACCCGTGCCTGAATACCAAGCTCTTGCTGGTGCCTAGTTTCCTGCTGATTACGGCCTAGCTGAATGCCTACCAGAGATGAAGAAGAACCCCTGCTAACTTTATCCTTACCTTTGCTTTTCATGGTTGTCCACTATGTATCTTTCGCAAGTGCCGCAACAGGGATAGTAGAGGTTGTGTCAGCCCGGTTCGGAACACAAACTGAGGGAGGGAGGGAGTTATCTTTCTCAGCCAAGCATAAGACTTGGTAGTATGTCCGAAGCACTTGCACACCATGCAAACTGGAGGGTGCCACTAATAATATGCACGTAGAGTCACAAGATCAGAGGGGGAGTCCCATTCCTACAAGGTACTCAGGTCCAGCACAATAACAAGCTCATCAACAAGCTGCCTGGTGGCAGAAACCTCAACACACACTCGAGCAAAACTAATTCTCTCATAGCTCTCCATAAGTAAGTCTGCATATGGTGGCTTCTCAATGCCACTCGCTATGTAACTCAACCCACTAGCTGTTAGGTACTCCATAGGAACGTTGTAGAGTCTAACCCACAATGGTAGTACATCAAGGGATTCCTTTGACAAATGCATACCAAGTCTCCATCGTTGCAGGACAATTAACTTATTCGTAAAATGCCACGGACCCGAATCTAGAATTTTGTCTACCGTGTCCATAGAAGAGAATTTGAAAAAGTAAGAGCCCTTATCATTGACTAGAACCTTTTGTAATCCATCTTTCAACCACAATATACGGGCAATGTTGTTAACAGTGAAATAAGGCAATTTTTTGTTGATAAAGTACCCCACAACACAGTTATCTCACAATTCAATACCCTATTCAGCAATAACTTTAGGGGAGAAACTTGTACCTTTCCATTAGAAACCATCAGCGGGAAGTAAGATAATTTCATCCTTCCTTTAGAACTGGAAGGCCTCGGTTTCACCTTGTCTGCCCAGGAAGGATGTTGTGAAGGAACAATAAGGCGCTGAGAGTCAGCCCTATTATCTCCTCCTCATTCAGCCTCACCAAAGGTAGCCCCTCCCCTGGGACGAGCATCGCCTCGATTGCCTCTACCTTCTCTAGCACCCCTGCCGATACCACCTCTATCCCAAGAGCAAGAGCGAGACGTCAATCACAGATTCGAACCTAAATTTGAACTCAGCTGCCGCCAAAGTGAATACACCTCTGCCTGCAAGACACATTTCTCATCACCGACTTGTCGCCAGTACTCAAGCTATTCCATAAGCAGACCAAACTGACAGGCCGACAATGAACCGCTCAAGAAGCGATCTTCTAACCCACTAATTTCTGCTAGAGCAGCTACTTCCTCATCAGAACCCTTTAAACCATCACTTCTTTTCAAAAGAGATCCATTACCCTATGCTAGGACTGGACATTATGTCACTACCCGAAGGGCCAGGGGTAGCCTCTCGACGCTTGATCGGCGGGAGGGAGAAGCCATCAGACTAGGACCATAAGTGATATCATCACGAGCTGACTTAGTTTGCATTTTTAAGAAATTGGATACCCAAACACCGACAGGTACCACAAGGGAGCGACCATTGCCACGAACAGAATCGTTCAAAACAAGATCAGAAGACGCCATAAGGAGTAAGGAAAAACCTTAAGGAAAAAAAACAAAAAAGGCGTAACCCTAATTAGGGCCAGGGCTCCTTGTAGCCAAACCCTAATTAGGGTCGGCGCAAGAAAAACAACGGGAAAACAAGCGGGGAAAGAGAGGAGAATGGGAAGGGGAAAGGCCGGTGAAGGCAAGGGACTGGGGAAAGGGGAGGGGGAGCCGTGGTTGTCACCGGCGACGGCCGTGACAGCGCCGAGGAGAAGAACCGAAGGCCAAACTGGAGACCCGCGAAGAAGACGGCCAGAAAACCTAAAAAAAAAACTAAAATACCAAACACTGGCCAAGAAAAGGTCAAAAAATTGGCTGATTACATCTTAACCGGTAGATCCGACGCTGCGAAAGGAAGAATAGTTGTGAAACCAAGTAAACCCATCCAAAACCAGCTGCTAACCAACCCGATGACCACCCCAACCAAGATTCACAACGTCGCCAGCCTCCGGGCACAGGCAGCGACATCGGAAGGTCAGAAATGCGCCAAAAACAGCTATAACTTCACTTTCTCTCTCTCTCTCTCTCTCTCCCTAAAACTCACTATTTCTCTCTCTAGATGATTTCAAGTTAATGATGTGTTCGAATAATCTTGCTAGAATTATATACTCTAGAGGCAACCACATGGTTCCTAATGGGGGTATCAACATAGAGTTCGTCTTCCAAGCTTCTAGGTCTAACAGTCAAATGCTCACAAAAAGATGCCGGAACAAATGAGTGTGTGGCTTCGGGATCTAGTAGCGCAAATGCCTTCTTATCACAGACTTTAAAGGTACATGTTACAACATCATTTGATGCTCCCGCCTCACAAGTAGTCATGGCAAAGACTCTGTCACGTCCCTGGCTTACCATCTTCTTTCTTATTCCACTTCTGATCACTAGGAGGCTTTGTGCAGTTTCTGGCTATGTGTCCAATTGCTCCACAATTATAACACGCTCCCGTCTCCTTATAGCAGGGTGAGTTCCCATGATATTTTCCACAAGTAGTGCAATTTCTAGTACTGCCTTGTGTCTGCTGCCTTTGCCCCAATCCACCTAACAATCTTCTTTTGACATCTGATGCTGGTTTCCTTCCACTTCCAGAGTTCTCTTCATTACGTTCCCTCTTCTTCCTCTTGTCTTCCCAGATGAGCAGTTGTTCATCATGAATGCACTTCAGACGTTGTGCCCCATCAATCACTTGTGCATAGGTAGGGTGAATGAACATCTATTGCCTTATCTCAAAGCGCAGTCCTTCTCGAAACTTGCGAGCACGATAACTCTCGTCTTGAACAACAAGCGAGGCAAATCTTAAAAGTCGCACAAATCGCTCATCATACTCTGTGATCGTCTCATTTGGATGCTGAGTGATCCTCATGAAATCACTTTCCATAGCCTCTTTCACATTTGAGGGAAATTACTTCGTGAAGAAGCTGTCTTGAAATGCTTGCCATGTGAGATCTCATTTTTCTTCTACCATCATCATCCTTGAGGTCATCTTCCACCATTGGTCTGCCTCTCTTGTCAACTGAAAAATTGCTAACTTCAAATTTTGTTTGTCTGAGCACCCTATCACCTCGAATACCTTATCCAATTCACTAACCCATGTCTCTGCAGCCACAGGATCCGCAACCCTATCGAACTTATTTGGCCGTAAACTAGCGAACTGTTTCAAGATCGCAATGTTAGCCGCAACCTGCGTAACGTTGGTTCTTCATCCCCTCTTCCACCTCGGTGCCTCTGCCACCACGAATCCCACCGCGGTTACTCACCATAAACAGAATTAAGTCTAATGCTTACACACTTAATCAAGTACTAATCCTAACAAGCGTGGAAGCTTTGAACTAACATATCATAAACTGGTTCTAAGAGTCTACAGAATCTTCAACCTAAACTTTGATACCAAACTGTAACGCCCCCGACCTTGGGAGCCATTATCAACAATACTTCAAGTCCTAATATCATATGCATTCTAATAAATACTCAATTACACCAAGGTATAAACAGAGCATCTAATCTAGTAGCGACACAATATCTCCAAAAGATAGAGGCTCAAAAACAACCTTGCCTCTACAAACCATTAATCACAAAAGAATAATCCATCCTCAAATTTTATTACAAAAGTCTAATGCCAAATCAAATTACGCATATCTGGGTAAAGTTCTCAAAAGGAATACATTGTTTTGACATGCTAACAAAATAGAAGCTCTAATATTCCCCAAACGTGCCAAGCTCCTAATCATGCCTACCACATGTGGTAAGGGACAAAGCAAACAAATTGGGGATGAGCTGAAATAGCTCAGTAAGGGGAAATCAAATGGAAAGCAATACATTAATTCATATTCCAAAACAAAGCCATAACTTTGACGAACAAACAATAGCAATTGACATTAATGTCAGTAAGACGAATCAAATATACGAAATGATCATTAGTGGCCATAGACCAAAATCGAACACAAAACCCGTAGGTACAAAACACATACCGGTAGTGTAATAGCCGTCATTGTGAGGACTATCAGAAAGCCACTAAAAGTGACTACAAAAGCCACTAAGGTGGCTACAAAAGTCACTATGTGCTACAAAAGTCTTAAAGACTCCCTTTTTAATAAAATGTTGTTCATCTTAATGATCATGTACAAATTACGAATTACGAACTCAATAGCAAAGAAGGCAAATACGAAGCAATTTGAACAAATCTCCAAACTTGTAGAACAACTAGCAAAGCGATACTACGTATCAATTCCTTACCGCAGCAAGAAGTATGAAATCTTTTACCTTAATCAATCTCTTGGTACGAAATTCTTAAAGTGCCGCCTTAGAATCTAAAGAGTTTCCCAAGCCCTCTCCCTCTCTCTCAACCTTTAAGAAAGAGAAGCAAGGGAACTAAAAGAAGAGTTGGAGAGAAAATAAGCTATTTATAGGAAGAATCCTAAGTTGGAAAAATACATTAACACTCCGTACACTTTAGATACTTATTCAAAATATACCCAAAACTTTCTAATATTTACGAAAAGCGAACCTAACACTTTCATTCAAAGGAAAACTATTCCTTCGACTGAATCCTTCAGTCACGAAATAGCCTCCTTCGCACTCATTCTTTTCCATTCGATTGAAAAGGGTTCCATTCGACTGAATTTTTCAGTCGCGAATTTGACTTCCTCAAACTTGATTTTCATTCGACCGAAAAAGTCCTCCATTCGACCGAAAACTTTTCATTGGACTGAATCCTTCAGTCACTTCTTTTCTCGATTTAAAACGCTTTTCATTCGAAGCAAACATTTTTCATTCGAAGCAAAACTTTCTATTCAAAGTAAAACTTTTTATTCGAAGCAAAACTTTTCTACTCGAATGAATATTTTCATTGGTAATGACGTTGCCAAGGGCAACCCACGAGCAAACACCCCTCCAGCTCCATTAACTGCTGATACCATTAAGACATTTAACCACCAAAATTATCCAATATTTGTTGGTGCAGACAAGCCAGAGGATGCAGAGGCTTGGTTGAGTAAGTTAGAGAAGACGTTTAAGCTTTTGAACATTATCGATCGTCAAAAAGTGGACCTCACGATGTACCAATTGAAGAACGAGGCTGACCAGTGGTGGAAAATGGTCGAGAGAACTTTGAGTGTTGGGGAGGAACGGGCTTTGACTTGGGCTCATTTTAAGGAGATATTTCTTGGCAAATACTTCCCTAGAAATGTGAAGGATGATATGGTGGAAGAGTTCTTAAAGCTAGAGCAAGGAGATGATGAAACTGTGAAAGACTACGAGGCTAGATTTATTAGATTGTCGAGGTTTGCGACACACGTGATAGATACTGAGGAAAGGCATGCAACACGTTTCAAGAACGGCCTAAGGTATGGAATTCGGAAGTTTTTAACTGCTGTGACTTTAGATACGTATGGTCAAGTCTTGGACAAGGCCCGGAGAGTGGAGAAAGATGTTAAGGCTGGGCGTAAGTACTAGAAGGAGCAGATGAAGAAAAGAGAGTAGCTCAAAGGGCAATGATGTGTTTCAGCTCAAGATCAAGAACAACAGCTTAGCTATTAAGGAACCAATTGAAAATACCTTGGAGCCCGTCGAAGCTTGCAAAACTTATGAGAAGAACCATAGAGGTGTGTGTTATTGGCAGAGTGGTGCATGTTTTAATTGCCAACAGCAGGGACATAGGATTCAGGATTGCCCTCAGCCACTTAGGCCGTAATTTACTCAGGGTAGGGGGATGCAGAACTAGCTGCCAGGAACTAATCAAGCCGTAACTATTCGGGCTCGAGCTTATGCCTTGACAAAGAAGAATGCCACTGCATCTCCATGATGTATTGACATGTAAATTTTACATAGGTTCAGCAAGAGCTTAGAATTTGATTGATGTTTGTTATACTTATCTCAATTACCTTGAAGATCTAACGAACAAGCACGTAACATATCCTCCAGGGTCTGAATGGTACGCTCAGACTGACTATCTGTCTGTGGATGAAAAGCCGTACTGAAATCCAGACGAGTGCCTAAAGCCTTGTACAGACTAGTCCAAAAACGAGATGTGAAATGTGGGTCTCTGTCATATACAATAGATACTAGCACCCCGTGTAGCCTAATTATCTCCTAAATATATAGTTTAGCCAACCTCTCAGTGTTATAGTTGGCACAAATAGCAAGAAGTGTGCGGATTTCGTCAAACGATCAACAATAACCCAAACTGCATCATGCTTACATGAGGTCCTCGATAAGCTAACTACAAAGTCCACGGTCACATGCTCCCACTTCCACTGAGGAACCTCTAGTGACTGTAACTTACCTGCAGGTCACTGATGCTCGGCCTTAACCCGCTGACAAACCATACACGATACGAAATCTGCAATCTCATTCTTCATATCACTCCACCAAAAGTTCTCACGAAGATCTCTACACATCTTAGTACTACCAAGATGTACAGCAAAACCTGAACCATGAGCTGACTTCAATAACTCTGCCCTCAATTCTGAAATTGTTGGGACACATAACCTTGATCCCATCCTTAAAGTATCATCATCCTCGAGATGAAATTCAGCGCGCTTTCAACCTTCACATCCTCTACAATACTAACCAAGTCTGGGTCACTCATCTAAGAAGACTTGATTCTCACAATATTGGAAGGCTCGACCTGCAAATATGCCAAATGTTCATCTGGACCACCAATTCTGATCTCTAGCTCCAAACTATGTAACTCTGCTAATAACTACGTCTGATGAGTAATCAAAGCTACCAAGTTACCAGAACTCTTTCTAATTAATGCGTCAGCCACCACAGTAGCCTTACCTGGATGATAATGGATCTTGAAATCATAGCCGTTCAGTAACTCAAGCCAATGGTGCTTCTCATATTCAGCTCCTTCTATGTGAACAGATATTTAAGGCTCTTGTGATCCGTATAGATCTCACACGTCTCACCATAAAGGTAATGCCTCCAAATCTTAAGTGCAAATACAACTGCAACCAGCTCTAAGTAATGAGTAGGGTAGTTCCTTTCATAATTTTCCAACTGGCGTGAAGCATATGCAATAATCTTTCCATGTTGCATAAGAACACAACCTAACCCTTTCAAATAGGCATCACTATAAATAATGAAACCACGTGAACCAGAAGGTAGTGCGAGAACTGGTGCTGAAACCAATCTGTTTTTCAACTCCTGAAAACTATTCTCACAGGCCTCTGACCAAATAAACTTAACTCCTTTCTGAGTTAACTGAGTCAAAGGGCTAGCAATGCGTAAGAATCCCTCAACAAAACGACGATAATACCCAGCTAGTCCCAGAATCATACGAACCTCTGTCACTGAAGTTGGCTTACTCCAATTCACCACGGCCTCTATTTTCGATGGATCTAGAGAAATTCCATCCTTTGTCACTACGTGACCCAGAAAAGATACTTGCTCTAGCCAAAATTCACACTTCTTAAATTTTGAATAGAGCTTCTGATCTCTTAGTATATGTAAAACTTGTCTCAAATGTTGCTCATGTTCTTCCTGACTTCTTGAATAGATAAGGATACCATCAATAAAAACGATCACGAACTGATCAAGGAATCATTTGAACACTCTGTTCATCAAATCCATAAATGCGGCAGGGGCATTAGTTAACCAAATGGCATGACAAGAAACTCATAATGCCCGTACCTCATTGTAAAAGCAGTTTTAAGGATATCCTATTTCTTGATCTTTAACTGGTGGTAACCAGATCTGAGATCAATCTTCAAAAATAATTAGGCTCCCTGTAACTGATCAAATAAGTCATCTATCCTTGGTAAAGGATACTTATTCCTCACAGTAATGCGATTTAATTCCTTATAATCAATACACATTCTAATAGAACCGTCTTTCTTCTTAACAAATAACACAGGTGCAGCCCAAGGAGAAACACTTAGACAAATAAAACCCATATATATCTAACAGATCCTGAAGCTGAACCTTAATCTCTTTTAGCTCCGCTGGAGCTATACGATACGGGGCCTTAGAAATAGGAGTTATGCCTGGAATAAGATTGATAGAGAATTATGTCTCTCTATCTGGAGGAAGCCCTATGAGATCTTCAGGAAAAACATCTGCAAATTCCTTCACAACAGGAATACTACTCAAATCCCCATTAAACAAACGCGTATCATAAACATGGGCTAAGTACCCCGTGCAACCCTTTCTAAGAAGTCTTCTAACCATTAGCACCGAAATAGTGCAAGGAGCTGCAATAGGTCTAGAACACTGATATACAAACTCAGGTAGACTCGGAATGTAAAACACTACTTGTTTTAAGTGGCAATCAACTCTGGCATGATAGGCAGCCAACCAATCCATGCCCAAAATCACATTGAAATCATGCATCTCTAACGGTATAAGGTCTGCAGGTAGATCCCTATCACCAACTCACACATTACATATCTATAAACTGATGAGGCATCAAAAGAACCTCCGACTAGAGTACTAATAGAAATCCCACTTCCTAGGGATTGTAACTCAGTACCAAGCTGAAGAGCAAAAGATGTAGAGACATACAAAAACGTGGAACCAGGATCAATCAAACAATAGGCTCTAGATGAACATATGAAAAATGTACCTATCACTACATCGTTAGATGCAGTGGCGTCCTTCTCTATCAAGGCATAAGCTCGAGCCTGAGTAGTTGTCACCTGATTATTTCCTGGCAACCGGTTCTGTTGTCCCCTACCCTGAATAAACTGGATCTTGAGTGGCTGAGGGGAATCCCGGATCATGTGTCCCTGCTGCTGGCAGTTAAGCATGCACCACTCTCCCAGTGACATACACTGGTATGGTTCTTCCCACAAGTTTTGCAAGCTATTGTTGGATTCTGAGTATTCTGAACAGGTTCCTTGATGGCCAAGTTGTTCCTCCTCTTAGGCTGTTGAACCACATCCTTGCCCTTAGAGTTACTCTCTTCTCTTCCTCTTTTCTGCCTCTGATCCCTGTAATACTTGCACCCGGCCTCGACAACTTTCTCCACCTTCTGATCTGAGCCTTATCCAGGACTTGGCCATACGTGTCTAAAGTCACAGCTGTCAAGAACTTTTGGATGCCGTATTTTAGTCCATTCTTGATCCTTGTTGCACGTCTCTCCTCAGTATTTATAACATGTGTGCAAACCTCGATAACCTAGCAAATCTAGCCTCATAGTCCTTGACAGTTTCATCCTCTCCTTGTTCCAGTTTCAAAAACTCCTCTACCATATCATCCTTCACGTTTCTAGGGAAATATTTGTCAAGAAATATCTCCTGGAAATGATCCCAAGTTAATGCCTGCTCCTCCTCTGTAGTTAGAGTTCTCTCGACCATCTTCCACCATTGGTCAGCCTCGTTCTCCAATTGGTACACCGCGAGGTCCACGTTTTGACGATCGGTGATGTTTAGAAGCTTAAACCTTTTCTCTAACTTACTCAACCAAGCCTCTGCATCCTCTAGTTTGTCTGCACCAACAAATGTCGGACAATTTAGGCTGTTAAATACCTTGATTGTACCTGGCTTGCCCTCAGCGGCACCATTACCGGTTAGAATATTACCCCTGTGACCCCCTCTACTACTACCTCTAGCTGGACGTGGCGGCATGGTTCCTGAGATAGCAAACAACTTATAAGCACTTTGAACAAAAGTACACAAAAGCTAGACTTTTCTAAACTACATCTCAAACGTCATAAAATTCATCACAAAACATTGAAAGCTTAAGTCTAAGAGTCTATGGAATCTTAAACCTATGCTCTAATACCAAATCTGCCACACCCCTGACCTAAGACGGACCTTCATATACTATTTTAAAATATTCATGTTTACAAGAAATATAATAGTTATAGCATTTTACTAAAAACATAACCTCAAAGAGGTAATCAGAGTTGTAAATCATATCCCAAATCAAAGGCATTCGCATTCAACATCAATAACTAATAATTACAGCGAAAGTCTGATAACAACAATCACTTCCCAAACATTGGGGGTTCTCAAAAGCTACTTATCCAAACTATTACAAAACTCTTATTCTCAAGTCACTAGAAAAAGTAATGAGCTGGAATACATTTCCAAGCTCATGCAAATAGCTACTAACTGCTCTAGGTTGTCTCAGCTTAATTACCCGAAATGGGGAAAGAAATGGAGGGTGAGCACAAAGCCCAATAAAGATCACACGCACACACACCCATTGAATACAACGCATGTATTCAATAACATGTAGTTGAGTCAAGAACAACGAAGTGATGTCCCTCCAAAGTGTGGAGTTGTAATAGCCGGAAGAAAGCAACAAGCTAGGTGGGGAATCCAAATGAAAATCAATATGCCCCTCCCTGATTTTCATGCATCTGCAGTGAAGGGGTACGTGTGAGCCCTAAGCTTGCAGATTTGTTGATTTGATGGATTTAAGTGGCTAGATGTGGCAGATTAGATGGATGGCTGGGATTGGGATTATATCATCAGTGCGTAGCCCTAGCTACAGCAGTCGATCTGTATCCTGATTTGGGCCCTTCAGATTTGTGCTATTAGATGAAGAAAGCCATGGATAGACGAAGAAATCCATTACAGTTGAGTTTTCAGTGATTTGTTAGTCTAAAATAAATTCACAGTCACGATAGTAAATTGCCATTACATAACATCGTGTTCGTTATTTATCCCACTACCGCAGTTTAAACACATGCACCTGAAGCGATCTCTCTAAAAAGATTATAGACGTCATCGTGGGGCACATGCCCCTTCCCCATGTCCCTTCCTATCATATTTACTCTCAACTCTTTTCACCTTGCCGTTGTTTGGCAATTTCACGTGTTAGCCATCCTGATTGGAGTTTTCCCCACTTTGGGTTGGTGCTTGTCCTCCTTCGGAAGCAAAAGAGATTGGTGTGTTGATGAATGATATGCCATTGCTTGAATCTCGCTACATCCTTATTAGCGAAAGATTAGAGTTTGATTTGCCAAAAGATTATCTATCTACCAGGTAACTTTCTGATTTATGTTCTAGCTTTTTGAGATGATCTCCTGATGTGTTGTCACTCCTTTAGGTATTGTTAACCCTTTGCAAAGGCTTGTCTTGTTTTTTATTTGCATGTAGTTGTCAGTATTTTCTTGTTGAAGGGGCTTTCCTAATGTTATTTGGCAGTATTTTTATGCCAATGGAACGTGGATATCCATAGTCCTGATGCTACTTCTGAAATATTCCTACATGAACCAGATCAGTCGCGGTTGCTGTTGAAATATTTTAATAAAATAAAATGTACATTATAGCATTATAATTATATTGCAATTTATGGCTATATTTATATACTTACATGTCAATTATGAAATGAGTTACAAATGCAATAATGAGTATTATTAACTCATATTTGTTTATGGAGTATATAATATGTTTTTATTGTTTAACATTATTGAGAAAGATTATCATTATTTCATAAGTTACAAAAGCTTTTAAGCTTACTTATGTGGTCAATAAATGGATTATGATTGGCCATGTATATAAGGCCATGGGGTGACATAGAAAAAGTAGAAGCTACTATGCTTCCAAACTTTGTGTTTTCTACTCTACTATCATAATGTATTTTCATATATGTCTATATATATGTTTTATACTTGGGCAACATGATCGTGGACTAGTTCATACCGTCTTCCTGTGGACGTGCACATGGAGGAGACATAGTTGCGTCAATGGATTTTATCTTGGAGACTTTATCTGTCACAGCCCGAACCCGCGGTTAAGCCAGTGTGCTAGGCACGTGACCGGCCGCAGACTCATTCACACAACTATTTAGGGTTCTGCCAGGCCTTATTTAAACATGTACACAATTCTAAAATCATACATTAACTAACACTATAACATTACTTCTAAAGATGACCTTACAGCCCCTTTCCAAAATTATCTCCACTGAATTACTCCATAAAGACTAATAGCATTTATTTAAAAGAAACCTCCTGGGATTAAGTTATGAACAATTCAAGTAAATAAACTGGCAGTTCTACAATTTCTCAAAGGCTTAAACCAACTTCCTAACAAGCATCTCATGCAGCTTCATTTTCATTACCCTCATAGTACTGGGGTTCATCTAGGGGTTCACCTGAAACATTTATAAAAAGGGGTGAGCTGAGGGCCCAGTAAATACACATGCTATATCCCTCAAATAACATTGAGGGTTTTCAAATATGCCATGGTTTTCCTTTTCACAATAAAAATTTCAGTGTTACCAAAATAAATTTACTCAACATATCCACGTATATATATGTGATTGCATCAAAAGATTCTCAAATTAGAATGTGATCAACCAAAAGCTTCATTGAGGAATTTCACAATTAAACGTAACGTGGTCTACTGCGGTCAGCGTATGGTCCCACTGACTAGGACCCAAAATCCCTCCTCCACCTGGGATAACAAAGTGTGGACGCAAGGGTGAACCACAATGCAACAATACTGTGCGTCAACGTATGGTCACGTTGACCAGGACCCGGAATCCACTTTCCCCCGTGGATATTGGGCGCAGTAACACAATCAACTATCATTTCATTCCATAGGTATCGATCATGATTCAGTTACTCATACACAATTCCATGGCATTTCATTTAAGTTTTGATCAAACAATTTACCACAAACATAGGGCAATACTAGTGTTTTCAAAACTTTCATTTTTAACTGAGAACATGTACACAATATATAATTTTTCAAGTAAGGTATAGGGAGGAATATGGCAAGGTACTTACCTCGCTCAATAACTGCTTGCGGTATTTGCTCAAAAGCCGGTCCTAGCTCTTGACTATCAACACCTAAATAACAATTTACACGGGTGTTATTCCTTGTTGTTCGAGCATACCTAAGTATTAAGTTTCTCTCAAACGAGTGAAATTATCAAATCGTCCCTCGACTTCAGTAAAATTTCTATTTTCCCCCGGCCTCAAACGTATTGTTACATATTCTGATATAACCAAAAACACTATTTTAAACAGCTAGGTGGGATTTTCGGACCATAATGGCCTTTCGAGGAATTTTCCGCTCGGAACCTTAAGTCGCTCCTTAAATTGAGCGCTAATGTTCATATTTTCAAAAATATATCAAACAGTACCGGAATGCCACAAAATTTTAGGCACTTAAGCCTCTCAGTACTTTTAGGTCACTGTAAAATTCTAGGCTAAAAATAATTATTTTTACTATGTTAAATAATTCAAAAACCTGTTTTAAAGATAAAATTGTTCGAGACATTTTCCATGCCCAGAAAAATCTGAGAAAATTCCACGTCGAAGGTTTCCCAAAAATAAGGGAAGTTTTATTTTTTTATTTGGCCTAAATCTATTCGGAAATGGTCTTTAAAAATAGTTTAGTAAACTGTTGTAACTGTTGTAATAGATTGTCGATCGAGCGTTACGGTTCTAACGGTGCTAAAAATAGCAAACGACTTTAACAAATTCCAAAACTTTAGACACTACCTTATGTTAGCTATATAAGATTATTGTACAAGTTTCAAAATTTAATAACTTAGTTTACTATTCTAAAATACACCGAAATATCTTTTATGAATAAAATTAGTTAGCACACTTCCCGAGCTCTAAAACATTTATAACATTTACTGTGGGTAGATCTTGAAAAATTAATATAAGTTACTCATTTGAGTTTTTCCCAATTAAATTCCTAAATATATTTTAAAATTTTGAAAAGAAACTGCTGGAATAGGATACCTTTTTAGTGACAAATTTGAGTCTAACTTTAAAACATAAAGGGCAAATTACACTTATATCCTTGAGGTTAGGGTGTAATTACAGTCAAGGATACTGAGTTTCAAAATGTAACATTCGTGACCAAAAAACCCTAATTTTGTAACACTTGTGTCCATCCGTTAGGGTTCCGTCCAAAAAGTGTATTTTTTTATGATGTCATCGTTATGTATTTTCAAAATGACAATACTGCCCTTTATTGCAGTTAATGGTTTAAATTACAGGTAAGGACAATAGTTTGGATAAATTACACTTATGTCCAATATAATGGTTTAAATGTTCAAATTAGGATTAAGGTTTTTTAGGCAATTACAATTATGTCCAATATAATGGTTTAAATGTTCAAATTAGGATTAAGGTTTTTTAGGCAATTTCACTTATGTCCAATATAATGTCCAATGAAGAAGACGGCCGGAGGACGACCATAATCGCCGACCAGATCTAACCCGCGGTAAACCAGGCCACGGTTAAAACCAACCTCCGACACTGCGGCGTTGCGCTGGGTTGGTTGAGGCCACGGTTAAAATCTAACTCGCCGACCAGATCCACCGGTCGCCGGAGGACGACCATCGTCACCGACCACAAGCAGATCTGGAATTTTAAAACCACCACAACTTCGGGTTTCATCATGTTTGACCACCACGGTTAAGACCAACCTCCGACGCTGTGGCGTTCCGAGGGGGTTGTTAAGGGAGGGGGTTACGACGGGGTTGGGCGAGGAAGGGGGCTGCTGGCGGCGTGGTCTAACGAAGGTGGCTGCCGAAGGGGTGGGCGAAGGGAAGTCTTGGTGGCCAGTGGGTGGCATGGGGATAGCAGCAACGGGCAGGGTGGAGGAGAGGGTGACGGCGAAGTGGGTGGGGAATGGTGGGGGAAGAGAGAGAGAGAGAAAGGGGAGGCAGACGGGTGACGGGTGACGGGAAGGGGGGAGGGGTGGCGCGGGTGGAGCTTGAAAGAAAGAAATGGGGTTGGGGGTGGTGTGGGAAAGGGGGTGGGGCGGGGGGAGAGGGGGGAGAAGGGGAGGGGTGTTGGGGGGTGGGGGAAAGGTTGAAGTAATGGCATTAAAAAAAATAAGGTTTCAACTAAGGGGTAATAATGACTTTTCACGAAAATCGTTAGGGTTTTTAAGATTCCGTTTGGTCAACAGACATAAGTGTAATTTGTCAAAAGTATTGTCCTTACCTGTAATTATACCCTAACCTCAGGGACATAAGTGTAATTTGCCCAAATATAAACTTTCCCTCTCTCTAACAACCAACAGCATCTTCCACCTGCAACTACTCACACGTAATGCCCATATACCTGTAAGTTCACATACCCATCTCAGATATATACACATAAGCACATATACATTAATCTATACACACTCATCCACACATCACTCCCATATACACAACACCATATCCAACCTAATCCTCCATAATTTTCCTTCAAAGCTACTGCCCATACCCTTTTTCTTTTCCTTTCATGGCTCACAGGAAAACCCATTTAGTTTAGGGTTAATTACAAAACTGTCCCCTGAGGTTTACACGTTTTTGCACTTTGCTCCCCGTGTTTACAACTTTTGCAATATTGTCCCCTGAGGTTGACAAAATCATTGCAAACAGCTCCAAAATTGGATGGCCGTCTAAATTCGGACGTTAAGTCAGCACATGCCATTTTGGCATGGGTAGATCTGTCATTTCGCATAGTGTTAAATACAAAACTGTCTCCTGAGTTTACACATTTTTGCAAATCGCTCCCTGTGTTTTCAACTTTTGCAATAATGTTTCCTGACCTTGACAAAAATATCGCAAACGAGTCCAAAATTATATTTTCATTTAAAATTGGACGTTAAATCCGTATGTAATACGCGCATGCTTTTTGGCATGTGAATATCTGTCAATTTTCACCTCATTTCCCTTTCCATTTAAAAAATTTGTAACTATTGTTGCCATAATTGTAGTTTATCACATGTAAGTAGAAAATAAATTCTACACCTTATAAAACTCTACTTAATCAATGTATCATCATATTAGGATTTAATTTTAACTATTAACACCTTAAAAATACTTTAATATGTATAAAAGAATGTAAAATATTTTTATAAATGAAGCCATATCACTTTGTAAATTATTTTTGAAAGATCTTTATTTATGAATTATATATTTTTGATTTACGATTTTCAATTTTAAATTTAAAGTCAACTTTCATTTATTATTCTCAATTTAAATTTAAAAACATAGAGAAAGGGAGATGGGATGAGAATTGACAGATATTTCCATGCCAAAAAGTTAACTTTAAATTTAAACCTCATAGAAATATCTGTCAATTCTCATCACATCTCCCTTTCTCTATGTTTTTAAATTTAAATTGAGAATAATAAATGAAAGTTGACTTTAAATTTAAAATTGAAAATCGTAAATCAAAAATATATCATTCATAAATAAAGATCTTTCAAAAATAATTTACAAAGTGATATGACTTCATTTATAAAATATTTTACATTCTTTTATACATATTAAAGTATTTTTAAGGTTTTAATAGTTAAAATTAAATCCTAATATGATCATACATTGATTAAGTAGAGTTTTATAAGGTGTAGAATTTATTTTCTACTTACATGTGATAAACTACAATTATGGCAACAATAGTTACAAATTTTTTAAATGGAAAGAGAGATGAGGTGAAAATTGACAGATATTCATATGCCAAAAAGCATGCGCGCATTACATACGGATTTAACGTCCAATTTTAAATGAAAATCTAATTTTGGACTCGTTTGCGATATTTTTGTCAAGGTCAGGGAACATTATTGCAAAAGTTGAAAACACAGGGAGCGATTTGCAAAAATGTGTAAACTCAGGGGACAGTTTTGTATTTAACACTATGCGAAATGACAGATCTACCCATGCCAAAAATGGCATGTGCACAGCACATGCTGACTTAACGTCCGAATTTAGACGGCCATCCAATTTTGGAGCTGTTTGCAATGGTTTTGTCAACCTCAGGAGACAATATTGCAAAAGTTGTAAACACGGGGAGCAAAATGCAAAAACGTGTAAACCTCATGGGACAGTTTTGTAATTAACCCTTTAGTTTATGGCAGCCGTGTGACCCTTCTTCTTCTTCTTTCACCACATTTTCAAACTCTCCTCACACTCATGCACTTCAGAGTTTAATCTACACAACCCCCACTTCCATGCATCTTCTCTCATAAGTACACACTAACCACACATGAAATATACACACACTCAGTACACTACCTGTGCACACACTACACACCACCTTGTTCACACACCACTCACCTCCACGTGCTCACAATACCACATAACACATCACGGCAGCACACACCTCACACACCACCACCTGCATGCACCCACTTCTTGTTCCCTCCTCCCACCAATGTTTTACCTAGGGATGGCAATTCAACCCGCACCTGCAGGATATCCGCTCCGCCCCGCTCCTATAGGAGCGGATTATGTTGACTTTGACCGGGTCACGGAGCGGGTATGGTAATTTTTTTTAAAACCCGCAGCGGGTTAGGATCGGGTATGGTATTCTGCCTAACCCGCCCCGTGATCCGACCCGTACCCGCCCTGATATACATACCCTATACATAGTTAATCCTAGCCGTCCATCATGTAATATATATAAGCTTTTGTCCTAAACTAAAACCCTAGATCATCTATTCTCTCTCTCTCACTCTCACTCGGCGCTCTCTTCTTCTGCAGACTCCAAAGAGCCACCGGCGATGCTGCGTCTCCTCTTCTCTGCGACGCTGCGTCTCCTCTTCTCTGCGACGCCTCTCCACCGCGACTCCGCTGCGTCTCCTCCACCGCCGACTCCGCTGCGTCTTCTCCACCGCCGGTCGTCGCTCACGGAGAATCTGAGATCGATCCAAAGGCCACAACATCTTCTTCGACTCCACCGCCGGTCGTCTCTCACCGAGAATCTGAGATCGATCCGAAGGCCACAGCATCTTCTGCGACTCCACCGCCGGCCACACAATCTGAGATCGATCCGAAGGCTACCGCATCTTCTTCGACTCCACCTTCCCCACACAATCTGAGATCGATCCGAAGACCACCGCCGACCACACAATCTGACAAAATGTGATATTTTTGCCAAACCAAGCAGAACGGTTCGGAGCGGGGCGGGTGCGGGTCTCCTAGATTCACATAGGATCGGATATGGTATTCTATAAATAGAACCCGGTGGCGGGGCGGGGCGACGTTTCATAACTAGCGGGGCGGGTTCGGATTTTATCAGATCCGCATCCGACCCACCCCATTGCCATCCCTAGTTTTACCCATAATTCATTCCCCTTCCTTTCATGGCAGCCACCATGGCTGCCTCATCACCCCATTTCTCTCTTCCATGAACACTCCTGAACCCCCACCGTCACATCTAGACGCCAAAACACATCCACTGCACTTGGCTATACACCGGTATACCGGTGCACACATTTATACCCAAGCTGCCTTATGGCAGTTTCATTTAGTCGTATATCGGCACCTTGCACACCAGCAGGTGGTTCATACCCACTGCCTCACGGCAGTGGGACTTTTTCTTCCCTTCTAAGCCACCCCAGTTTCGCCGGCGACAACAACTTCTCTTCCCTCGGCAGCCCACGTGCTCACGCAATACCCGCGACACACAGCAATACGCGGCATACATTAATGTCTGAAATTAGTTTACATACTCACACATAGTCAGCACCCCAACCCAATCGTCCTATACCTAAATATACATACACACAGAATATATATACTCACGCTCAACATTCTGCGTACCCATAACCACTCTAACATAGATTGATTCATAGAGAAGGTGAGGATCTTACCTATAGTTCCGCCGGAAAACCTTCCTTGCTCTTCTTCTCTGTTCTCTGTCTGTGCTTCCCATTCCTTCCTCTTTTAGCCGCTCTCCGAACTAGGGTGAAGAAAATTTTAGGGTCGGCTGGTGTGTTTATAGCTCATGTATATATATTAATCCCTAGAGTAAGTAATTACTAAACACCCCCCCACCCCCCTCTCCATTTCATGAGTCATTAATTTTTTTACCCGGAATATTTATTATTACAAAATGCCCAATATAGTTATTTTATGAACGATCAACGTAGTAAAAGAATTTTAACGGTTTACTTCCTAACCCCGCTACACTAATTTGTAACTAAAAGTTGCTAATAAAACATCGACGCTGACCATATGTATAACACTGCCGCTAAGGCTTCTAGAAAAATACCAGTTAACGCTAATCCTTGCCAAGACATTAATCAATATCCATAATATATGTTATCGTTAAATTTTTCTTATGATTCTAAAATTGTCGCTATAAGTCACTAAAGGGAAAAAGATATATATGTATGTATGTATATATGTATATACATATATATATATATATATGGAGCTGATCCGTTGCTAGCGCTAGCACGTTGCTAGCGCTGTTTTGCCGTCCGCTACATTATGTAGCGGACGTTGCTAGCGCTACGGATCAGCTACCATATATATATATAGATATATGGGAGCTGATCCTTTGATAACGCAAGCAAAATAGGAGAAGTTGCAAACGCAATCTGACCGTCCATCCTTTTTTCAAAAGTTGCCAGCCGTCCACGACACAGTGTAACGGACGGGATTTTCTACCAAATTGCCCCTTCGCGGTAGTCCGCTACACAGTGTAGCGGATGACTTTTTGCCTGACGACTGACACACGTCAGTTTATTTCTGTACGTTTATTTATGTACATGTTAGAGCTGTCCACTGTCAGCCGTACAATATCGCGGACAACTTGCACCTATACCCAAAAGTGACCTAATTCTCAGCTCTTTTTTCTACATTTTCATCTCCTTGAGATTCACTTGCTTCCATTTTTAGCTCCCTTCAAGCTTCGAGTAACACTTGCTTCAAACTTCACTCAAGCAAGGTAAGTTTGTGAATGGTAAAGTTGTCTTTATGGATTGAAAGATAAAGAATATTTTTTTCCAGAATGAATATATAGATATTTTGGGTTTATGTTTGTTGGGATTTATCACTCTATTCATCAAAGTAATTTTAATTTGTAATGTTCAAGAAATTAATTTGTTAACTTCAAACAAATTTATTATAGTTAGATTCGAATTTTTTGAGATTCGTTAACTTCAATAAATTTTAAATAGTTAAATTTAAATTTTTGGAGATTATGTTTGTTGTATTTTGGCATGATGAATTTGTCTATTTATCTTAGTAATTTTAATTTGCTATGTTCAATAAATTAATAATTGTTAAATTGGAGACACTTTTGAGATTATGTTATGGTATATTTGTCTCCTAAATTGGTCTATTCATCAAGGTAATTTTGATTTGATATATTCAAAAAATGCCATTTGATACTTAAGCGTAATCTATTTCTACATAGGTCTTCTTTCACAATGTCTGATTTCGTGTCGAGTTCCAACACCCCTCGTAAATGCTATTGATCTGTATTTAGGACAAACATTTCAAACATTAGAAGAAGCCGAAGAATATTTTCGAGCGAATTCATTGAGGGTTGGTTTTGGCATTAGAATAAAGACTACAAAAACAAGCAACAAAACAAAAAAAAATATGCTCTCGCTTATACGAGTGTCATAGGGGCAGACCCCCACTGCAAAATGAGACACACGAGTGTAATGATGACAGTGATGACGAAATAGGATATGCGCGGAGAAGACGGGACTGCTTTGCGCGCACGAATTGCCAGGTCAAGATGTTCGTAAGCCATAAACCCAAGCAAGATCATTGGCTTATTACTAGATTGGAATTGGCACACAATCACCCGTTAGTGACCCCTTCTAAAGTGAGTCAGATGCATCAACACAAGAACATGGGTAAGGTCACAATGAGCAATGCGCGGCTAGGACCTACCGACATGATTAATGTTCTTGCTGAACAGGCTGGAGAAAATTCAGAATCTAAACTTTAACACGACAGAGGTTCGTAATGCGGTCCGAACCCAAAGACGAGCCGCGTATGACCTCAATGATGCTCAATCCACAATGAGCCTATTGAAGCAGATGTAGATGGAGGACCCGCAATTTAACTTCGATTATAAACTTGACGACGAGCATCGAGTTAGCACAATTTTTTGGGTCGACGATCGCTCGAGGCTTGCTTATAAGCATTTTGGGGATGTCGTGACTTTCGATACCACATACCGTACCAACAAGTACTCGATGTTGTTCGCTCCTTTCACGGGTGTCAATCATCATTATCACTCCATCCTGTTCGGGTTCACCTTGTTAAGGGACGAGAGCGAGAGTTCTTTTGTATGGTTGTTTAGGGCGTGGCTAGAAGCAATGAAGTTCAAAGCACCCAAAGTTATCATCACCGATCAAGATTTGGCAATGAAGAAGGCTATTACTACCGTCTTCCCAGATACTCGACACAACTTGTGCACTTGGCATATAAGGAACAAATACCCTGAACGTCTGCATCACGTGTATGCAAAGTATCCAGACTTTAAACAGGATTTTGACAAGTGCGTTAACAAGTCGTTAACGATTGAGGAATTTGAGGAGAAGTGGGAAAAGCTTGTTGAGGATTACTCATTACAAGACCACGAGTGGCTCCAACACTTGTACGAGCTCAAAGAGCAATGGATTCGCGTTTACACGAGAAGATATTTTTCTGCGGGCATGAAAACGACGGGCAGGAGTGAATCTATGAATGCCACGTTCGATAGTTACGTACAGCTACCAATTTGAAGAGTTTCGTCACATCCGCCCAAAAAGCGGTTGACTCGTTATTCGTGAAAGAAAGGGCTGCAGACTTTGCAAGCACGTACAAACAAATGAGAAGGTTGCTTGAGACCCGCTGGAGCTGAACGGTGCAAAAGTCTATACGAAGGAGATCTTCATGCTATACCAAGTAGAGCTGCGAAAATCGGGACGATACAGTTTAAATAAGGTAGCAGAAAAGTCTACGCGTGAGTACAAGGTTTGAATGACCTTGTCCCTGAGAAGCTGCGCAGAATGTATACGGTGCGCCATGACACATTGACGGATTCGGTGACATGTGTTTGCAAGAAGTTTAAGTTCCATGGCATCCTCTGTAGACACATTCTGTGGTTTTTCACCCAGAAGAATATCAGGACAATCCCCGATAAATACGTCCTGCCATGGTGGACGAAAGGTGCAAACAGGTTGCCCGGTACCATTGCCTTTCCGGAGCATCCGTATATTGACTTTGAAGAATCAGAGACATTGCAGTATAATCATCTGGTGACAATGTTTACCCGTTTGTCCGTAAGGGGTGCTGCTACAATGGCCGGATATAAACGTCTCCTCGAGGTAGCTCAGCAACAAGATCCCATCGTCGACAAGTTCGAATTAGTTTCAGTCAGCAATGTGGTGGATGACACTGAGCCTACAATGGGATCAGAAGATGATGAGCCGATTGAGGAAGACGATAATGATATCCGGTCTTTGGATCCAATTATATCGCAAACGAAAGGCCGCAAGAGATCTACGCGGATGAAGAGCTCTATTGAACAAGCAACTCAACCGAAAAAGCTGAGAAGGTGTGCACTGTGCAACAAAATGACCAACCATGACAAGCAGAACCATTACAAAGCACTGGGGATAAGTCCTGGGGGTTTGCAAGACAAGGAAGAAGATGATGCCGAAGATGAGGAAGAAGAAGATGCAGTGGACCTTTAGTTGGAATATTTGTGATAATTTTGTTGTAATAATCTTTTGTGACCATCTTCTTCCATTTTTTTATTTTTTTATTTTTGTGATTTTATCTTCGTCCACCACATAGTCTAGCGGATGGCGCGGCAGAAATCTTGGACTTCAACACTTAGCAGCAGAAACATTGGATCAACACTTAGAATTTTTTTGGTTGTTTAGGACATCCGCTACACTATGTAGCGGACGGTGCAGCAGATATATTAGACTTCAACACTTAGAATTTTTTTTGGTTGTTTAGGAAGTCCGCTACACTATGTAGCGGACGGTGCAGCAGATACATTAGACTTCAACACTTAGAATTTTTTTTGGTGTTTAGGACGTCCGTTACATAGTGTAGCGGACGGTGCAGCAGTGACATTAGACTTCATCACTTAGAATTTTTTGGTTGTTTAGGGAGTCCACTACATTATGTAGCCGACGGTGTAGCAGAAACATTAGACTTCAACACTTAGAATTTTTTTGGTTGTTTAGTGCAAGTACCAACAGTCTTCAACACTTAGAATTTTTTTGGTGTTTAGGACATCCATTACACTATCTAGTGGATGGTTTAGCAAAAACATTAGACTTCAACACTTAGAATTTTTTTGGTGTTTAGGACGTTCGCTACATAGTGTAGCGGACGGTGCAGCAGAAACATTGGATTTCGACACTTAGAATTTTTCTTACCACACCATAATATTTTCTTACCACCAGCAAACTTAGTTATCTCAATAAAGGCCATAAATCCATAACACACAAATGGCCATAAATCTAGAACACACAAATGGCCAAAAATCCACAACACAAATAAACCACCACAACACAAAAAAATACATGTCTCAATCGAACTTCGAATAAATTGGTATTTAAAATAAAAATTGTCTTAAAAATAATCATTTACAATAAGGCCTCATTGAGCCGGATTCTCGTCCTTAGATGGATGTAGAGGACTGATATGACATTCTGTGTTGGTTCATAACAAACCAAGTACCAGTGGCTATTACCGAGAAATGGTATTAGGAACACGTCCGCATCACGGGCGTTCAACGGACTATCCCTAGTAAGAAATGCAAGGAGCGCATCGGACTGTTGCCACTGTCTCAAGGTTTGCTCCCCCCTCCCTTCAACCCACTTTTGCCATATTGATACAAGAAGGGCATGAAAATACGCATCGAACAGAAAAATGCTCGGATGGTCATTCGGGGTGTCCCGACTCCGCGCCCTCAAAATCTCCACGTAGGCAGAGATAACAGTGTCGGTCAACCAAGCCCCCCGAGCTAGGCTAGACATCTCCCCCCACTCACAAGTGTAATCCAAGCCATTCAGGCAATGGATAGTATAGTCCGTTTTGTCCCGAGGGGCCGCGCTAAAATAACGCTCGTGGATTAGCAGGGCTTTTGCCCGCCCTAGAGGCTTCAACGGATGCCCCTTATGATAAGCGGGGGGGTTGACTGAGGGATTTTGTCCTTCGGGAGGGGCTAACCGGGGATATTGCCTGTCGGGGACTTCGACGGGCTGATATCCCCCTTCCGGGGGGCAAATGGGGGATATTGCCCTCTCGGGGCTTCGGCCGGCTGATATTGCCCTTTCGGGGGGCAGAAGGTCCCGCCCACCGGACGATGGGCATGGACTCAAAGAGATTGATGTCAGCGTATTGCCAGTCTTGTGTGACTTGACTCTGAGATATGGGTATTGGTTCCAACTCCGGAGGAAGCAAATCAAACAAGGGGACACTGTACTCGTCCCATGGCTCTTGAGCCTATCCCGCTACGGAGAGACCACCAACCCCCTGGCTCACCCCCGATGTCTGCCCCGAGGGATCACCGTATCCCTCGCTCACATGGGGAGGCTGCCACCCCGAATAGTCCATTCCCTGGGAGACGCCCAGAGCGGGCCCCGTATAAAAGTGCATAAAATTCCCGTAGCCTTGGGCCAATGCATCAGCCCGTTGGCGAAGTTCTGATCCCATGGCATTCACCAGATCTTACCGCTCACTCAGCTTCTGGAAGAATGCGAGCGAGGCATTAACCTACATCGAAAGAGATAATAAGCATAACCACAAAACAGACTAGATTGAATGTAAATTAAGAATCAAAGTATCCAATTAAATGCAACTTACGAGACCAAATGCCCACTTCTCATCGATCTGACCCCTAGGGTGGTACCTCTGCTCTCGTTCAAACCTTATCGGGGCTACTCTCTTCCGCGTGATGCGGTAATACCACTCGTTGTACGGCTCGATGTTGATCACGGGGTCAGGCTCGGACACAATGGCCGCTAGCGTGTCTCACCAAGAATTCCAGACCTCAATTTCTCGTGCGCACAAGTTGTGCGCATTCACCTTGCCAAACCGTCTAACACCCGGTGGGTTCCTGTTAACCCTCATATCTGGGGCATCTTCTGGCAAGCCCTGCAGGCAGTCAAAATGGCGTATTGTGCGATCTGGCAGCTGCCACTATGCAACCTCGAAGTGGATCAGGGGTGTGCGCTGCAACCCCGAGAGCATGAAGACGAACGACTCTGTCACCCGTCGCTCGAGACGCTTATACGGTGCCCAATGCACTTGGCCGTGAGATAGCGAGTCGAGCTCCCCCCGATAGAGCGTAATGTTGTGATGGGATCATCTCTTCGCGGGTAGTGGCTCTCCCTACGGCTGTACTCCCAAGCGCACAACCGAGGCTACACATTATCGGTTCCATCCATAAGCTTGGGTGCGCCGGTAGAAATGTGTTCATAAGACCACACCTGAGAACAAAGACAAATTATATTCAACATCGTCAAAATTTATTGTCAACCGACTAATAAAAATATATCGATAACGTAATCAAGATTTATATAATATACCTGCAACAGCGAGGGACATGCACATATAGCTTTAGAGTGGGGCCTTGTTACCTTGTGCAATGCTCGATATAAGTACGCAAGAGTTGATGCACCCCAGGCATACTCCACAACCTCTTGCAGGTTACCCAACAACGGTAAATATTTGCTGCTGACCGTATTCTTTGACGTCGTTGGGAATAGAATTACCTCTATCACCCACAGTAAGAAAGCCTTTGTGTAAAGCACAAGCATCCCATCCGTGTAGTTTTCCGGCAGTCCCCTATAGGTATCTACCAACCACTTCAACTTTACCCCACCAATGCTAAACTGATCTTCAGGTACGGAGGTAAAGAAGTCCCTAGCGGCTCTCTTATTCGTTGCTTCCAACCAGTGTTATAAAAAGCGCGCCTAGGCGCAAGGCGCGCTAAGGCTTACTACTTGCGCCTCGCCTAGGCCTAGGCGTAGCGAGTTCAAGAAGGCGCGCGCCTGGCGCGCAAAGGCGAAAGGCGCATAGCTGGGCGGGAGGCGCGAAGCTAGGCGCATGAGCTCTAGCCATTGGATATGCCATCATGTTTTTATGTGGGCCGTTGGATTTGCTTTCAGATTTTTAACATTTTCAAGTCTTAAGACACTAACACAGTAAAATCAAAATCCCTAAGTCTTTTTCATCAGTCACTCTCACAGTCTCAATTTTCACGCACAGAACGGTCGCCGCTTGCTTGCCTTTCCCGTCGCCGATGCCGACAGCCGTGCTCCGATCATCGCATTGCCTTTCCATGTCGCTACTAACGGTTTGTTGCTCTGGCCTCTACTCCAGAGTCCAGCCGACACCGCCGCTATTTACTTGTAAGTTGTAACTGGTTAGCATTTGTCGTCACCAACAATTTTCCCTTTTTCTTGTTGTTGAATGGAATTTGAGACTTGAGTAATACTAGTTTTCTTGGTGCTGAACTCAGCTGGTTAGCATGTGACTTGTTCATCTCCATTTTTGGTCTAGTGTGGTTTTACACGTTACATGTTTGACATATTGCCTCAATGACTGTGCTTTGCTCTATCCCTGCAATTATGCTACGGTAAAGAAATTGTTAGTAGAAAGGATTAACCCTTTAACAAAATCAGTTGTTTCCATTTGCTTAAGGACTATACAAAAACTAATAACATGGAAGTTAGGGCGCTTGACTACACAAATGGAGCTCTCTTTTTTCTACTGATTACCACACAGAGAGAGTGTTTCACCCAAATTTCTTTTCCGAAGTTAGTGCACGTTTGTAGTGGACAAAAGATAATGAAAGCACATTCTGTAATTTGTGATGGGTGCCATAGTCCTAGGCACCTGGCATGAAGGAATTGCAACTGAAATTCCTTCAGTGGATTTATGACTTTTCTCATGTTCAAAGCTTGTTAAATTATGATGTTATGAAATATGAAACTTTTTCTTGTGTTTGGAAGATTGTTAATTGTCATTTTCTGTTTTTTTTTTTTTTTTTTACGTAATTTTATTATTTTAATGCACTATTATTATTTAGGGCAAATTACACTTCTATCCCTGAGGTTAGGGTATAATTACAGTCAAGGACAACGAGTTTCAAAATGTAACATTCCGTGACCAAACATTTTTAAAATGTATCAGCCGTGTCCATCCGTTAGGGTTCCATCCAAAAATTGTACTTTTTGTATGATGTCATCAATATGTATTTTTAAAATGACGATACTACCCCTTGTACTGTATATATTGAAAAATATCTGTTTATTATTATATATGAGTTATTTATCAGTTTTAGTTTTAGGATATTCTTGAAACCCTAATTTGCAAATTAGGATATTCTTGAAACCCTAATTTGCAAATTAGGTTTTATGTTCTCTCTCCCATTGCCGGTGAATCTGAAGTCCCCGCCGGCCGTCGCCTCCCTCCCCCGCCCCCGCCATCGGCAGTCCCTCCTTCCCCGGCCCCTCGCCGCCGGCAGCCCCTATCCACACCACCCCACCACGCCAGCGATAGGTTTCGACGCCGGCAGAAGATTACACGCGGGGGCTTGGGGTGGGCGGTGACGAGGAAGGGGAGGTAGACGGGGTAGGCGGTGACGGGGTGACGAGGAAGGAGGAGGCATGCGGGGTGCGGCGCCGGGGAAGGGGAGCAGGCGGGGTGCGGCGCCGGGGAAGGGGAGCCGGCGGGGTGCGGCACCGGGGAAGGGAAGCAGGCGGGGTGGGTCGGTGACGGGGAAGGGCGAGGGGGATGTAGATGGGGTGGGGAGGGGTGGGGGGGAAGACAATGAAAATTAGGGTTTCATGTGGTCCCAGGGGCAAATCAGGGTTTCAACTTTTATTTAGGGGCAACTTGGTCTTTTTGTCAGAACCGTTAAGTATTTTTGTATTCCGTTTGTCAATGGACACAAGTGTTACATTTTGAAATTTTGTGTCCTCGCTTGTAATTACTCCCAAACCTCAGGGATATAAGTGTAATTAGCCCTATTATTTATTATTATTTATTTTTATATATTCTGAAGGATTAATTGCACTGTAAACCCTATGTCTGGCAATGAATTGCAACCAAAACCCCAAAGTTTAAAACTCGACACACAAGACCCCAAGGTTTGCCATCTGTTGCAATATCAGGATATCACTAACAGACGTGAGAAAATCCGTTAGTTATCAAGGGTAAGATGGTCAATCCATTAGTTCTTATTAATATGTTATCTTCTTCTTCAATCCTTGCTCATCCCAGCCCACCACCACCAAACACTAGAGACATACATTCCATAATCCCACAATATGTAATCCCATTATACATCAATAGCTTGAATAAAAATCTTCATTCACATTGCAACACTTTTCAGTACCACGAACATCCAAAATCACAACCAGTGGATAATGCTGGTTCGATTGTGATGGTGGCTTCAAATCTGAGCAGATCTACAGTTGTTGGTGTGTCTTGTGGTGGCGGCTGGGTGGTCGTCTGAAATGATGTTAATGGGTTCATGGTGGTGATACGGTGGCTGATTAGGATGGAGTTAGGGTCTTTGGGCTTTACAACGGCCAGTGATGGTAGTGTTGTGGGGGTGATACGATGGTGGTAGTGGTGGTAGATCAAGGACGGCAGCGTTGGTGGGTTGGTGCAGGCGATGGATTTGGTGGTGGTTGGTGGATGTTGTGGTGGTGGTTGGGTGTCGTCTGAAATGGTGTTGGTGGGTTGATGACGATGATACAGTGGGTGGGTGGGGTGGAGTTAGGTTGCGGCAGAAAGAGGAGCAGCCAGCGGCGCTTGGGGATGGAGAAGAAAGAAAGGAAAAAGGAAATAAAATAAAAGTTAAAAAGAAAGAAAGAAATCATAATGACACATGTTTCGATCTAGGCCGTTGAAGTTGGTTGAGATATGACTTATGTTGAAATAATATTAAGAATGACCTGAAAAGACAAAAGTATCCTTGAAAAGTAACGGAATCGTTGACTCCCGTTAGTGATATCCTGATATTGCAACATATGGCAAACATTGGGGTCTTGTGCGTGGAGTTTTAAACTTTGGGATTTTGGTTATAATTATTTGCCAAACATAAGGTTTACAGTGCAATTAAGCCTATTTTTAATATTGCGCCTCACTTCGAAAAGGAGCGCGCCTGCGCCTTGCACCTAGGCTCCATTGACCTTTTGCGCCTGCGCCTTTAATAACACTGCTTCCAACGGAGGAGCAATTACCGACCGCCCCGTCACCGGTAACCCTAAGATGAACCCTACATCTTCTAGGGTAATAGCCACTCTCCAAAAGGGAAGTGAAACGTATTCGTTTCACTTCTCCACCTCTCAACAAGGACACCTATCAAGGCCCGGTCAAATTGTTGAAAGATCTGGCCGTGCGTGAAAACCCCAAACCTAATTCTATGCAGCAATTTTTTCTGTCGTTTGTTCAATTTTCAGGCTACAAAATTATCGAACACTTCTACTGTGTTGAGGAGTGCTATTTCCTACGAGTTAATAAATACAATTTAAGCAAAGAAAAACGGTATACAATGTTCGTGAGAATAAGGAAGTTGATAAAATAAGTATCTTACTCCGCCATCCCATTTGAGCGTACTGATATGGTTTGCTTAGTCGTATAATACGGAGGGATCTTCTGGTCCAGGGTTAAACTCCATTTTTTTGCAACTGAAATTATGTCAAAGCGTCAAGTTTGGAAGCTTTTGAAAATCGCTCGCAAACTACCAACGCTAGCACATGCATAATACGCAAATTACCAACGCTAGCACATGCATAATACGCAATACATATATATATATAAATTAGCAACGCTAGCACATGATTTTCAACCCAAATTACCAACGCTAGCACATGCATAATACGCAATATATATATATATATATATATATATATATATATATATATATATATATATATATATATATAGGAGCTGATCCGTTGAGAGCGTTAGCAAAATAAGAGAAGTTGCAAGCGCGATCTGGCCGTCCATCCCGAAAGATGGACGGCCCAGATCTTTTTTTTTTTTTTGCGTTTTTTGAAGTACGTCCGCTACATTATGTAGCGAACAATTTTTTGACAAAAATACCCTTTGTGCACATCCGCTACATTATGTAGCGGACTATCGAGACACTACTGTTCTGACTTTTTTTTAAATCCGTCCGCTACATTATGTAGCGGACAATTTTTTGATAAAAATACTCTATGTGCCCATCCGCTAAATAATGTAGCGGACTTTCAAGACAGACTTTTTCTGACTATCTCTTTCTCTGTCCTTTCTTTCTTCTTTCTGTTCTGACACACTCTCTCCCTCTCCCATCAATTTTTTGACTATCTCTCTCTCTCTCTCTCTCGCTGTCCCCACTCCACTCCCCCATTCCTCATTTGCTTCTTCTTCAACAACCGAATAAATTCTTTTCATCTGTGCTTTGCTTTTCTTTTCATCGGGCTAGACTCGGGCTTGGAGCTCGACGAATCGGACGTTTGGAGCTCGGTCTGCGGCGGCGGCGTCTCGCCGGACAACAGGAAACCGGTGGTGAGTTCGAGGAAGAAGCCGTTGGCAACGGCGAAGAGGGCTGAGGCGGTGGTCGAGGGGACGGCGTCGTCGCTGCCAGTGAACATACCGGACTGGGCGAAGATATTGAAGGAGGACTACAAGGACAACCGGCGTCGGGACATCGACGATGATGTGGACGGCAAGGATCTCGAGGAGGGCGGCGATCGGGTGCCGCCGCACGAGTTCTTGGCGAGGCAGTTCGCGAGGACGAGGATCGCCTCCTTCTCGGTGCACGAAGGGTTTGGGAGAGGAGGAGGATGAATGCTGAGCTTGTTCCAAACAAGATGGGAGAGGAGGATGAGAGAGAACAAAAAAGATCTGAGAGAAAAGAAGAGAGAGAAAGAGAGAGAAAGGACAAGAGAAAGTGAGAAATTGACGTGAAAGAGAGATGTGTCAGAAAATTAATGAGAAATGAGAGAGAAGGAGAGAAAAATGTACTGTCTACTTGTCCGCTACATTATGTAGCGGACGTAACGGACTCTGTCATTTCTGTCAGAACATTAAAGACAGAAAGAGAAAAAAAGGTCTGAAAACTTGTCCGCTACATAATGTAGCGGACGGACTCAGAGGGTATTATTGTCAAAAAAAGGCAAAAAATTGTCCGCTACATAATGTAGCGGACGTACTTAAAAAACGCAAAAAAAAGATCTGGGCCGTCCATCTTTCGCTCTCAACGGATCAGCTCCCTATATATATATATATATATATATATATATATATATATATATATATATATATCCAACGCTATCACATGTTCAATACATAATCAAAACCATGCATAAGACGCAATACTCATAACAACTCTAGATTATGAACAAATAAAGGATTGGTTTGTGAACTTACGTGATTGATGAGACGATTAAAGGATTTCTTGGGAAGAAATTGCGCGGATGTGGTTGTCAACGCCACTAGAAAAATTTGTGAGAAGAAAGAATGAATAAGAGTATTCGAAGGTAGGTTTTTGTGTATATAAAAGTCGTCCACTACATAGTACAGCGGACGGCTGACAGCTTTTGGAAAAAAAAAAGATATGGATCGTTCATCCTTTCAAGATGGATGGACGGTCAGATCGCGCTTGCAACTTCTCCTAATTTGCTAGCTCTATCAACGGATCAGCTCCATATATATATATATATATACACACACACACACACTCACTAACGTTAAATGAGAGTTCGTCGCTAAAAGTTTATTTTTGGTCCGGAGGGTAATAATGATGACAAAAAAAAATTCGGACATTACATTATCTGCCCTCAACACCTGCACATAGGAAGGCGAAAATGTCTTTAGGACAGCGACTTTGTCGCGACTCTCACGGACCAGTTATTTTTATATCCTTTTACCACTTTAAATTTCATAGTTATTATCTAGAGTTCATTCCGAGTTATTTTAATTATTTACTATTATTTTGTTATGTTTTATCTTTCACCATTGCTCGTATTTGTGTTATAGAAAGTACAAATCAAAGCCTAAATTTTTTCAACAGTTGCCTCCTAGGAAAGAAAAAATAGCACTTGCTTCAAATATTAATAGACAACAGTCGTTAAGACCCCTTTTTTCTACCGCATAATGCAGTTTTTCTTCCTTGATTGCTAAACATGAAAGCCATCAAAGGACCACCAACATCCATGCAAGCTGCAGGTACGAAGGAATGTTGGTAAAGGGAGATTGCATCCTCCTAATCCAGTTGTAGAATTCTTAGTTTATAGATGGCATCCTCCTTATGACTGTTTGATGTTACTAAATTGTGAAAGTTTCAACTTATGCATATGTTTTCACGCGTAATGAAATAGAACATTTCAAGTCTAATTGCTTATTTGAAGCTGACTTGAGCTAGTGGTACTCTAGCTCATTTATATTTGTATGGACCCTTTTTTTTTTCTTTTGGAGGGTGAGAACTGGAATTGTATATGGTCCTGTCGGTATGGGAATTCGAACTCGGGACCTCGAGGTCACACCTCAAAGCCCTTTGCCATCTCCACCACCCCTTGGGGTTATCCGTATGGACCTTGATGTTATTCTTTGTTCATGTTACTTTTCTGCAATTCTCTTCGGTGTCAAAGAAGTGAGTCACAATGCTTTGTTGAAGCTACAGGCATAGCTTTTTGCTGTGAAGGTAAATAGCTCTCGATAAAATAAAAAACTAAGAGTGCATTTACACCTTAATCATGTCCTGGATTTGATTATCTAATGTCATAGATTGGCACAGTTTAAACACTGTTGCTAATGATCGAAAGAGAAGGATGATACATTGATTACAAAACTTTCCTAAGACGCATTCATTTTTATACAGATGCGCACATCTAAGGGACCTATGACGGTAAGTATTGTTGGAGACATTGTCTTAAACTTTGAAACGTAACAGGCTTTGATATAAATGAATCCATACCGCTTGCGAAGCATTCATCTGCACTCTCTGACAATGCATTTGCAGTCATCTGCAACCAACTAGTTTTGTTAATGGTGGCAGTAGTAAACCTGTTACTAAGGTTGACAGATGCAGCTAGCATATGAACAAGTGTGAATTGGTAATTCTGAAGCATCATCAAGAACATATATAGAACCTGAAAAAATGCAGGAATTTAGACTTCCAGCTCTATTAAAAGGTTCTTTCGAAGGTGATGGTTGACTGATGCAGTTTACGTTTGTAGAGGCAAATAAAGGAGGTTAATTTTTCCTATAATTCATGAGACAACAGTCATCTTAACGCGACATTCTTCACAATTACGAATGTCGTAGGGGTGAAATTTTTAGCGCACACAAGTGATTGTCCAGCCCTAATCATAATCTCTTAGTGCTTCCCTATGAGTGCTTGGGGGATGATCAACAAATGACTGCTTTCTATAACATTAAGCAGATGCCAAAGCGGAAAATAAGATCTCAGATGCATTTAAAAGATAAGGCTGAAACATAATTTCTTCAGCAAAAATGTTGGCCTTGTCAGCTGTCTATTCTATGACCGGCCAACTCAAACTTTCGGGTTAACTGGTGCGTATTATATGGCCAACTGCCCTAGATAGTCTAATGACATGGTATCTCAAAACGAGGTTTTATCCCTATGAGTATGCTGCCCCATTCAGTTAGTATTGTTTGCTTTTCTGCTTCTCTATCCACGTGCAAGAAAGAGTCGCACATGCCTGGAGATGTTGAGAGTTTTCTTTACAGTTTTAGATTTGTTGCTAGCTGAAATAGACAATCTTCACCATAATCTTGGAAGATTGCTAAGCAAAGTTAAAATTATTTTTGGAAGTAGTCGCAGCAGAATCACCAATGAGTCCTGTTAAAGCCGGATGCAAAAATATAGGAATGTTCATGAACATTAGGACCCAAATATTATGGTGGTGGGATGGGACACAATGGAATTCTGAGAAGCATAAATTATTTTGCTTATGGATTAGAATCATATGCTAATGCTATCACATGCAGAATTCAAAATACACTTTGCCATTTCATGCTTGGGATTTACAAGATATAGTACACCAGTGGCAAGACAAATCAAGCAGCAACTTTTTAGTTATCTTTTGGAAGCAATACCATAGTTGTTATTCAAATGCAGCAGGAGATAATAAGGTATCTGCACTGCAGGAAGTTCTGGGGTTAAAAGAAAGTCTAAAACTGGCCTATGGGAGATGCAGTTGTGATCACTTGCTATTAGGCAATATGGCTAATATGGTCTTGATTAATAGGCACACTAGAAAAATTACCAGCAGCAAAATAAGAAGCTAATTGCACAAGCGGCAAAAATAAGAAGCTAATTGCTGAGGGAACTTCGGGGTATCAATTTTTTAAGGCACTATGAGTTCAGGTGCTTACCGCGATGATGGGAGTTCTTTGTCTACACTGTTTCAGTGGGTCGTCTTTTCCTGATATATCTGAAAGTGGCACATGCTGCTCAATTCCAGCCTTAGCTGCATCATCCCATTTGCCTGTTTCCTCAAAGGAACGGATAAGTCTTGTAGCTTGAAGGCCATCCATTACTGGCATGCATACATCCTGCACAATTTCAGGAACTTGTCTCATATAGTAGACATACAAGGGGAAGAAAGAGAGAGAGAGAGAGTCTAAAGGCATGCTTATCAGAAAGGCTCAAACACTACTGTTTTGGATGACAACTTGACAGTCTAAAGGCAGTCCGCAGAAAGGCCTTTTAAGAAGTTACTCTCGGCTAAATGCTCAAAAGTAAGAAATGCCCTTTTGTTTAAAGAGTTCCTTACAGTAATCAACTATACGAGTTTAAAAGGCCCTCCTGGAGCTAAAAAGCCTCCAGAAAGCATTTTGCCAAGCATCTAATGTTTGTTCTTCCAATAAGCTTTGCCACGCGCTAGCTAAATTAGTCCTAAAACATTCAAGATAACAAGAGCATATATTCAAAGTGAATCAAAATAAAGTTGTAAGTTTTTCTCTCCAACAAACTACTCTACATTTAAAGTAGAGAAATGCTTAAACACTAGATATGCTTAAATTATAAGTGACCAATTCTATATATGCTTAAACTCTGTCAAATGACAAAAACATAAAGAAAGAAAATAAACTTTCCAGTTAAACTAATAGAAACTACAAGTTCAGCACAGCCATAACTGTAGACAAGATGGTTATTCACACGTCACACCAATGACCACAGGAAAAGTTCATGCACTCTTTCGATCCTAATCATATTTGATATATTCGAAAAGAAAATATTCATATATTCATTTGAAAAAATCTAAGAAACATTTGGTTTGTAAAATTACCATCATAATAAGATCATAACTACTACCCTGGACTGCACGCACTGCTTCCACTCCATTATTAACGACTTCTATGTCATGGCCTATTTGCTTCATCATTGATCGTGCTACCATCACATTGATCTTGTTATCTTCTACGACAAGGATCTTATGTTTCAATTTTGCTTCAGGAATTTCTGGGCTATTGCTTGTAGTGCTCTTGGAGCTTCTGCCTGATGCTTGCTTTTGACATGTTTTTCGTGACTGTATTATCTTTGCAGTTTCATCCACGTCTTTGCTTGTTGGCGAGCAATGAGCTGGGTACAAATGAGGATTATAGTTTTGACAATCTGTATCACCCCGAGTCTGTCTGTCTTTACCAATGGCATTGTCACCTGAGTCCGGACTATACAGCATAGAACTTGCTGGTTCAGATGATATCACAGCGGTATCAGCCATTGAAAAGGCATCTTCTACCGAGCCCATCTCTTTTGACGTGACATTATTAGTAGGGAGCGGATAGGAATCTTCTGAAAATCCATCGAGTCTATGTGTGGAATTGAGCCCAAAATTGTTTGCTGTTACTTTTTGTGTCCTGCTACAACCATTAGAATAGAATAGCGAACCCAAAGTGCGCGGTTGGAACTGAAAGAAGCCAGAAGTTATATCATCATCATTCGCATCAACTGCAGCATCATGGTTAGCCATATTAGAGATTTCGTCAGGATCGTCTGAACTATCACACAATGGTGAAACTTTATAAGGCAGTACAAATGTAAAAGTTGATCCCCAGTGCTCTCTGCTGGAGACAGTGAGATGACCCCCCATGAGCTCAACCTGTTCCATATGCATAAAGGTGATTCCATCCATGAGTAAAGTTGGTGTCCTGAAACTTACAACTAGTAATTAATGGACTACAATTGCGAGGAAAAAAAAAAGGCAAGCCAGTTTATTTTCAATATGCCACACGCTTATCATTAAAGTAGACGCTATGTAGACATACTTCAGCAAAGTGTCACCGCTAAAGCAAGAAAACTGTTGGAGGCCATGAAACTATTCGGAGCACTTTGTATCAGTCCACTTTTCAGAAGAAAAAACTTTTGCGACTAATAACATGCTCAGAAATGACATCACTCATCACAAATTGATTGTGTATCTAATTGAAGTCCTTGTGTAACATAGATGACAACTGATGATAATTATATTTGTCATTTGATAATTATATTTGCCATTTCTCGCATATAAAAATTGATATCTCTGAGGAGATAACATCACGTCCTCTTTTAACTTCTTAAAAATCAACCGAGCTACTTAGCAACAATGAATAGCAACGCAAGGAAACATATGTACAACTCTTGGAGTCAAGAAATATTACGACTGAAATGTTTTTGAACTGGATTACTCAGGGCTGTGCTCACTGCAATTGAAAAAGTACCTAATAGATACCAAAACCAAGTGTTGACTTAAAAACCTACCAGTTGTTTGCAGATTGCTAGGCCTAATCCTGTGCCTCCATACTTCCGAGCTGTGTCTGCACTGACTTGCATGTACTTCTTAAAGAGAGTAGGCAAGGCATGTTCTGTTTCAACATAGAAAAACACACTAATTCCAATTAAGCATTTTTTTTTCTTTTTCTCTTTTTTTTTTTTTTTTTTTTTTTTGAGAAGAAGTGAGTTGGTCTCTTTGGGACGGGATTCAAAGGAACGGCCTTGGGCTGTTTCTATTCCTCCCGCCCCTTGGGGTAACAGTAGTACTATCACTCTTAGTACCAGACATCTTTTACACAGGTAACAAAATATTAGAGGATACTAAATCATAGTAGGAAGGAATGATAAACCTTTAGACTCCATTTTACAAGGAGAATACATTTCTATATGAAATACCTGGTATACCAATCCCAGTATCAAAAACATCACATCGTATCCAAACCGTGGTTTCATGTTGCTGCAGTAAGATATCTTCATCACCTTCTGGGGTTTTGTGTTCGTCGTCAAGTGTAGGGCTTTGGTGAGGACCTTCCCCGTGTTTCTTTCCATAAAATCCATTTTGGTCACAGCAATTGTGAGATACGCCTTTATCATCTTTCTGTATATTGGTGAAAACTGTTGACTGCCCTGCATTTGACTTCTGGTATCCTTCCTGCTTTGCAGGATATGACTCCGGTACCACATATAGCTTTATCCCAACTTTCCCTTCGTGGGTAAACTTTATGGCATTGCTGCAAAGAATACACACTCATGATCAGAAGCACGTAAAATGATAGGATTGGATAGTAGTTAACCTGTCTAAGTAAACCACATGATATAATATCCATGTCTTTTTACAAATTGCTGCCTAAATCCAAAAATGGAAAGGACTTCCATTAAACCTGCGGAGGACCGAAAAAGAAAAAACTAAATATATGATATGATCAATCATGCTATAGGTCAGAACAGGAACCCAGTTACCCAAGTACTCGTTCCGTATCTGATAAATTATTTTGCATGAGAAAGACCATGTAGAGGGGGATGGATAACGCTAATTAAGAGTATAAATCAACCGTTCCATGTCACACTTCCTATTCTGGTCAGGGAAGAGAGGTTTATGGTTCGAGTCCTGCAGAAGTATTGCTATGAACTTGAATCAGTTTGCCAACACATCTCCTTCAAGGTATGTATGGAGAGTTATTTCCAAAGCGATAGCCCATGAAGCTACTGTAGCGAATCATACTAGTTCCTTGGGCAGATCTGGAATCCGAGGTTCAAAAGAGACTTCCACAATAAGTGCCAAGGAATCAGAGCGCCTAGGATGGTGCACAAGAGTTGGAGGGTGGCTCATTTGTGTCTAATCGATGTTGCCCATTTGACGGGAGAACAATACAATAGCGTTCAAAATGGTGTAGTTTCAAGTGCATCACCTTTGTCGAGGTTAGTACTGCTTTAGTCACTCAGACCCTTTTTCGTGTTTTTATGACTCTCTATACACCTATTTTCGCTGTTTAGATCCTTCAACTATTCATTTTATGTGTTTTGGACGCTCACTGACACTTTATGTTAAAGTTTTGGGGGTAATTTTGTCAACAAAACAATTTTCCTTCTTCCTCCCAATTTCTTAACCTTAATATACTCTCTCTCTCCTTTCTCCTGCTGCAGCCACCGCCGCCCTTGCTCAACGGCTCCCAACCACCATTGACCCACCACTACTCCCCCTGCCAGCAACCACACCACCTACCACCACTACCCACAGCCGTCACCACCCCCAAAACCACCGCCATCACCCTATATTTCTTTAGGACTCCGTATGAGTGTCCATGTCGGATATATGTCCAAATGCCAGATTCGTCTAATTCTCAGAGCGCAAGACAGGGGACAAAATTAAATGTCCATATCTTTTATAAGTCTTTAATTATTTTCAAGGTACAATGGTGTTTTATGTGATGCACACGGTTTTAATTAAGAACTTGTCTCATCCCAAAGCAATAACGAATCAAAAGAAACACTACAGATAGTGTTCATAGTGGCATACTCTTTAAAATGTGTCAGACACATATCTCGTACCCATGTCTAACTGTCAAGTTTACGACATGGGTACATGCATTCTGAAGAGTCCATGTAGCATAGCCATCACCACCTCATCACCCCTGCAGCCGTCAATCCGCAGCTAGTAATTACCCCACCTACAACCACTACCATAGCCGTCACCACCCCCAACGCAACTGCCATCACATCTCGTCTGCAATGCCGTCACCCCACCAAAAGCAATCACATCACCTACCATTACTACCCGCTACTGTCACCACCCCCATTACCACCGCCATCAGCACCTTGTCAACCATGCTACATCGTCACACGCCACTGCTAGCAATCATTCCACCTAAAACCACTGCCCATGGTCATCACCATTCCCAAACCACCGCTGTCACCACCTCCTCAAACCGGCAGTGCCGCCACCACCTCGCCTTCTGACTGCAATCTAATACAGCCATGGCCGTTCATATCGGTCCAATGCAAAGATGGAGGGGGAGGTGGTGGTCATTGTGGCAGCCGCGGTGGTGGCGCGAAAGCAGCGGCCAAGGATAAGAGTTGTGGAAAACAGCCCAGGGCTATGCAGGTTAGCTTTGGAGAGGTTTAATTTGGAGATTGTGGGGTCGGCAATTGACTGGGGCGAAGAAAGAAGAACAAAGGAAAAATTTTAAGGACAAAACTACCCCTATGTTTTTAACGAAAAAGCTAACAGAGGTACCAATTAAGAGACGGGGCAAAGTACAAGGACTATTCTAAAGAAAGTAGAAGTTAAGAGACAATTGAAAAATACAGGAATGGTCTAAGCGACTAAAGTGGTATTATCCCTTCTTACTTCAAAGCAAAGTTTCCAACTAGGCGCCATTTTAGCTTTTGTTGATGAGTTTTTCTGCAGTAATTTAACAATTTATTTTGTTTGCTCTTGGCTGCAAGCCATAAGTTTGGGATTTCTAGGGTATGTTGCTAGGATCAGAGTCCTCGCTATTTTGTTGCAACAACATACTTTCTGTTAAAATGCCTCACTCTTACACAAGGCAAGAAACCATACCCAACCCTAAATGCCCGACATCCTACTGAGTGTAGACATAAAACACCTCGTTAAAAGGTAAAATAATTTGGAAATTTTCTGATTCGAAATGAAAAGGCACTGGGGCAAAGTATTGATCGACAAGGACGATGGCCCGATCGGTACAACTTATCAACTTAGTGATCGGTACTTCAGAAGCAACAAATTCCAGCTCATAATGCCTGCTAATTATTCAGTCTACTCACTTCGAGAGACCTAAAACCATGCTACCAGTGCATCTACTAACAACATCAACGGCCTATGGTTTGTTCATACAAGTACTAGGAACAAGAGACTAGTGTTCCTCCAAATCCAAAACCAGTGTATACATGCTACTGAAAGTCAAACTTGCAACACGAATGGAGTACCAACCTGCAACAGGGATAGCACAGCTTCCTTAACACTGTATATCTCCATACCATCATTCACACTCACTTCCAACTTAAACAACTGAGACCTGATATTCTCCGACTTATGCCTTACAGCAATAGACATATCATTGTTGTCATTATCATTCTAAACCAACAAAGAAAAATATGAACAATTTGATAATTTCAAGCACAATTCACTGACTCCCACAACCTTACAAAGAGACTCAATCCCTCCACCTCCGCCGAAACTAGTGCAAAAGCATCCAAATCTGCACAAGCATACCTCTGATATGGTTCTGTTTGTTTGTTCGGTCTTACGCTACCTGAACTGTAATGTCAACGGAGAACACCGGTCTACTTTATGTCGAACTTCTTTCATGTTCTTGGCCTGTTGAGCTGTACAGAAGTAAATTACCTGATAACAGACTTGCTCGATTCTACAGCAAAGTCTGTTGTTTGACACCCCCAAACATACTTGCACATGACTCCAAAGAGTCGCTGACTCATCAAACACAAAATCGTTGTTGAACATATCCTCTAGCGACTTAAAATAGCAGCACCACAACATGTATTCATCCTCCCAGTGTCCATAACCAAAAAAGGTGCACTTCTTTACTTTGTGTTCAAAGTCCTCGGATGCAGACGAGTAATCAGCAGTTACCGGACCATACTTTTTCTGGAGTTTTGCACTCTAACGCAGGCTCATAGACCTGGTCATTAAATAGCAAGTTGTTTACACCGCTTCAGCCCAAAAATACTCCTATAGACTAGCATAAGAAAGCCTACAACTGGCTCTCTCTAAGAGATTACTGTTCAAATGTTCTGCTACACCAACTTGCCAAGAAGGTACTGGCATATAGTGGCAAACAACATCAGAACCTTGGCCATGAACGAATCAAAACAACACTCAAGGCCTTTATGCATCTTAAGACACGACCATTTTCCCTGTCTGCTTCTCAATCATCACCTTAAATTTCTTAACCATGCATAAGTTAACATATAACATCAGATTAAAAAGTCATCAGCAAACGTCAACACACATCTAAACCATAATGAGAAGGAAGCTGTGAAAGATCGCAAATATCATCATTGAGCTTTCTCATTCAATTTCAGGGCTTCTTCAATTATCAGGTAGGAAATGGCAAGAACACTTAGTCGTGGATGGATAGCTGGCTCAATGGAGACACAAATCATAGGCAAATATGGCCAGAGAATTTTATATGACTCTGGTTTGGCAATCAATAGATTACAATACTAAAGTCTCTGCTATTACAGAGGGGACCACACGGAGATTACCTGCTCTGAGATCTGTGGCATTGAGAGATATGGATTCCACTCTTAGGAATATGGCAGCACCAAATAATCAGCAACATGATAAAATCCTATGGAATCTGGAGACCAATGGTCAATTCTCTATCAGGACTGCTTGGGAGGCTATAAGAATTAAAGCAATAGCTGTTGCATGGTGGAAACTGGTGTGGTTTAGTGGGCATATTCCAAGATGTGCTATGATTCTTTGGCTGCTTTGTAAGGGGGGGGGGGGCTAAGAACTAAGGATAAACTTATGAAATGGAATATCACTCAAGAAAACCAGTGTGCATTATGCTCAAGAAATCAAGAAAATGCAGATCATTTGTTTGTGCAATGCTCATTTGCTCAGGAAGTTTGGAAGGTCAGCTTTGAAAAATTGAAGGTACCAATACCTTTGCAATCTTGGAGCATCCTGTTACAATGTGCCACTCAGCAGTTCAGGGGCAAGAGCTTTAGAGCTGAATTGTGTAAGCTGGTATTGGCAACTACTGTATATGGACTATGGATGGAGAGAAACGAAAGGATAGTTGAACATAAGCAAACAAATCCTCATGGCTGCTTCAGTGTTATTCAGCAATGGGTTCAATTTAGGTCAGGAGTTGGCCTACAGCACCAACAAATTCCAAGAACTGGGAGATGCGTCAAGCATGGAGTCTTGGGAATTTGTATTCAGGTTTTGAAAGTGACAGGAAGAGGTAGTTTGTATGTAGAAAACAGGTAGGAAATGATAACTAGAGGGATGGATAACACTATAAATATGTAAATCTTTGATTTGTGTACATTTGAGCTTTTGTGAAATAAAAGGACCTTTACCGAAAACACAAAATATCATCATCAACATATTCCAACTTATCTTTGCCCATACTGATCAGAGGTGCGTTACACGCTTATGCTTCGGAAGCAAAGCATCCACAAATTCTGACCATAAAAGAACCACGTCTACAAAGCTCTGTCATCCATTTCTAGCTCGTATGCCCTAACCGAACGAGATCCAACGGCCACTGCACCTACAACCTTTCACCACTACAAGACCACCTCGCGAAATTCCAATAGCTCCACCTTCAGCTGTAATCCTACAGAGACAAAGATCACGAGTATGCAACGAGATCAAATCTCCTTGTCAAAGTCCTCACAATCCCAAAATGTATCTTAATCCGAACTATACCAACCCTGAAAATTGTATACTGGTTGTTATCCATTATTAAGACATTACCACCATCAAACTTCGATAAGCAGTCAACCGAGTCATTATGGACAAATGACTGGAAAATCCCTAGTGAAGAATCCACTTAAAATTTGTATCAAGATTACTAACTGAGACTGAAAGAACATCATCTGAACCTGATTCACCTCAAAAATACCAGCAACATCTGAAGAAGACTCAAATGAATTGAAAAGCACCTGTCTTGCTGTATACCTTTTTTGGCTTATTAATGGGATCAGGACAATGCCTTTTTTTGTGGAAATAGATACACACTTGCATCTGCATCCACCTCGCTTTTGATTTCGATCTAGAACTCCCTCTGCTAGATGACTACTATTGTCACTCCTTCCCTAACAAACAACACTTCGCCCATTCATCATCACTACCACTACACACCTTCTTTCTCAGCTCTGGAGAATTCTAAGCAGATTGCACGTCCTCCATACCAACAGTATCTCAACCATTGAACATAGTGGAAACAAGGCAAGCATCTTGACCGGCCATACACTGAAACTGGTTTCATTGTTGAACTTCTCCATCTCATACTTGGTTGACACTATATCGCATAGTTTCGATCAAACACAGCTGTTGATACTAGATTGTTATTACCAGGACCATAGTTTGAACAAACTACCAAATGGCAATTAATAATAAAGGCAATAGATCAATTACAAAGAAGAAGAAGACGAGAATTAATATTGTTCAGTGCTGCCTACTCCACAGTGAAGACAAAGCAAAGTTCCACTAAACAATTCGGAGATTATAAGATCTCAGACAACAAAAGAAACCCAGTACAAGATACCCAACCTGGCTACATGACCTCTTCCTGAGTGGAGTCACAAAGGACCTTTTTATAATGGTACAATAACTAGGGAAAATCCCGCAGACCCCTTAATAAAGGCACTGGGATAAAAGGCGGCGATCGGCACAACTTATCAAAGTGCCGATTGGTATTCAGAACCAGAAAAATTGACCTCATTATGCCGATTGACAGAGATATGTCGATCAGCTCCTCGTGTTATAATGGAAGCCAAATCACAACATAAAGGAACTTGAATAGTTGCATTTTCGTGTTCGGAGAATTATAAGTTATCCAAAGACCATTTTTTAATTTCCAGACAGTCAATTAACCGCACCACGACATACATAAGTAGAACACCATATTTGCACTACATTCTACCTCTGCCTGGTTATTGTGCGCCCCATCTAGATAGATAAGGGTTTTCTCGACCTAGAAAAAATGTGACAAAAATCGAACGGAAAAGTCATTTGTAGCAAAGATGGCATTGAAATTACAATGTAGCAAGAAGTGTGCTGCTTGAATAATAGCTATACAGAACTCAATACCTGATCAAGTTGGTGAGAATTTGTCGAATTCGTAGAACATCTCCGATGACCTGTAATAGTCACAGTATTTAATATAAACTTTTGCCAATCTGCATAGAGTGACTGAAAAGTTTTCTCATACCGAATCGATGGTGAGTCTAATGTCTTGAGTTGTTTAAACTGAACGAACAGAGGGTATTTAGGTTTTGAAATACAATTGACTTAGAACATCAAACTTTTAAAGAGCAGTTCATCTTATTTGGCAGGAAACAATGGTATAGCTTACTGTTGTCAAACAACAGTACTTGACAAGTTTATTAAGTTTGAGAGATCATATAAGTTTCTGTAAACGGCAAAGATTAGATATTACTGGCGTGAGCTGTAGTCTAACTTAAACTACAGGACACGTTTAAACATAAGGTGATGGATGACCTAGACATCTAGTGATGGCTCAGGGGCCTGAGCTACTTTTGTCAAACTTCGAGCCTCTAACACATTGAAAGATTTCCTCCATCCATTATGTTGTTGACGTGCATGTGTGGGCTGGTAAAGCTACATTAAAGAGGTGGGCAGTGCATAAGCAGAACATGTAAACAAGGACGACCAAGGCGTAATGCTCAAGCTTTGCAAAAAGATTGAGTTGTATCCTCTCTGTCTGAGCCTTTCATCGTGGACACATGTTATTAGATTAGTAACAGATAGCCTCTTATTGTGTTTAGGCCAACTACTCTAACATGCTTAGGCATTGATGGAAAGGAGATACAAGGAAGATGTTTATTTTAATAAGTTGTTGGATGCTACTTGCTCAGAGAAACAGTATGTAGTAAGGCTCACATCAATAGGAACATCGTCTGCTACATGTCCTTCCAAAATTAGTATCTTCTGCAATGATGCTGCAGCTGTCTGGAGTACATGCTTTACTACCTCTCTCGGCCTAAACTTTGTAGCTTCCAACTTCATAACTCCTGAAAGAAAACCTCTGGTAAGTAAGGTAATATAAATCCTCGTGAGTCAAACTTTAAGTTGCATCTGCTTCATTGTTTTCTGTTTGATAAGTTAGGTTCTGGAGTATCACGCTGTACTACCTCTCTTGGCATAAACCTTGTAGCTTGCATGAGTAAAAATCTGATAGAAGCCAAATTTAAGCAAAAAAAAGGTACTAGGTGATGTAACCTTGTTAAAGGATAGAAAAAAATAAACCTGACTCAACCTTGGAAAGGTCAAGTATATCATTAATAAGTTGAAGGACCAAGTCTCCCGAAGACAACATGACCTTCAACAGCTGTCTCTGCTCCTTGTCAAGTTTTGTAGTTGCAAGAATCTCGGCCATGCTTACAACCCCTGATAATGGAGATCTTATCTCATGCGACATGGTTGCAAGCATTTGTTTTGCTCGCATTGTTTCCTCTGCAAGGAGATGATGTTAAGACACAAATTTTGAAGTTAACTCCAGAATGGTTAGAAGAATTAACCACGGTTAGTGGATAGACCTGTTATATGAATGGTTTTGTTGAGTTCTGTCTCCATGGCCTTCTGGACTGCTATCTCCTCTCGAAGCTTTGCCATTTTCTCTCTTAACCTCACCTGTATGGAGAACAGACAAAAGGAATTTTTTTTCCTCGTAAAAATCTTAAGAGAGTAAAGTAACATGGCAGAGACAAATGAAAAAAGAAAGAGAGTGAGAGCAAGGGATACAGAAACACAAAGTAGCTCATGAACACTTGTTATGCTGTGAAAGATGGGACTCTAGTAAAGTTGTTTGACTCATCCAAAATCTTCCAGTAATTATTTTCCCACTTCTGGGAAATTTTGGCATCATTTGTCCTAGTGTGACTCTGGAGTCACCTACTTAAACCTGCAACTCCAGATTTCTGCTTCAAGATGGCAAGCTTACTTCAGAGTACAGAAATGTTGCAATTTCACACCATTATAACTTGTAGGATTAAGGTCAGCCAGGTTGAATTGCTGAATAGATGACTTCAAATTTTAGTTGTTTGAGTCAAGAAAGTTACAGAGGCGACTGCCAATAAACAGTCTACCAGTTTGTGGTTTTATAATCATTAGGAGTTCTCAGTAATTCAAGTCCATTTGTGAAGTAAGAAATAAAGGCATTTAAATGTGGTAAAAGCCAACAGCCCAAAGTAGAAGCTTCGAGGAATTGGCTATATAAGCTGGGAAGAAACATACTTGGAAGTTTCCTCTCAAGGCATAGATGTTTACTACGTTTTTCTTCAGAATTAGTAAAGGAGTAATATATGTGAACATAGTTGCATCCTTACTCACAGATTAACTCAAGCAGCTATTGATTAATACATATGCAAATACTAGAAAAATGAGATTTTTTAGACGACTGTTTTCGATCAAGTTATTAATGACAAGGACCGAACTTTCCCTCCTGAATGTTACGTAGAAGACCATGATACTATGAAGAAAATGATGTTCGCAGGTGAGTTTACCTGATCCGTTACGTCCATTCCCATATAGTTCACACCAATAGTCTCTCCTGTCTTGCTAAACACCGGTTCGACATAAATCAGAAATGTCTTTGACCCAAACAATTCTGTCTCAAACGTTATTTCCCGCTTTGCAGCTCGCCCTCTTTCCAGGACTTCTCTTTTAAAATCTTGGGATTCCTTAACACCACCACCAGTAAAAATCTCCACATCTGTTTTACCTATAATTTCCTGAAAAATCAATGTAATAGGGGAATGCCTACGTCACATTCTGCAAACGGTGCTATTGAAGCAAGGGGCCAAACATTAGGAATAAACCAATGGAATTGTGAAGAGAAACCGTTCTTCAAGAGTGATAAAGTTTCACAAAACTGACGCTGGAGTAGAAATATTAATTGCTATCACTTTACCTCTTCTCGCAAACTTGGGAAATGGTTATAAATGAAGCGATACCGTAGCTCACTATCCTGGAAAAAAAATTTGAAATAAAACACATGTTTTATAAGCAAAATAACAACGTGCAGTTAATCAGAAACTTGCAACAGAGAAGACGTGGGGAACAAAGCAGAGCATAATTAAGTCAATCCATACCTTTTAAACACAGGTTCAACAGAACACGTGTCGGGAATAATAACATTAAAGTTCCCAACTTAATAACAGGATAATATTGAACGTTTTGTTCATATCGACTAAAATCTGTACGTAGATGCATTAGAAAAATGCATAGGGTTGCATTGTTCGTCATTTTAACAAAAATATACCTTTCTATCAGTTCCAAACTGGTTAGTTTTAACTTTTAATGAGGGAGGAAATATACTGAACATCTAATACTTGTTTTGATAGGAAAAACAAATTTGTTTTATATGATGGCTTAAATTACTCTGTCACATCAAATGGATTTACAAATATCTTTACTTAAGTCGAAAAAATTGTGACAGAAAGTGGTTTCCATCTCTACAAGAAGGCAATGATCCAGAATGACCAGTTCACATGGAGAAACCAATCCAACATTCTATGATTTCAAGTATTATTAGCAAAGAAGCAGTTTCTACGCAGCATGAATGACCACAAAAACTAAGTTATGTCTATGTTATGGTGATTCAAGGACTACAGAATATTAAAAAGAAAAGCTCTGCATTCTCAGAAAAGCTGGATTTGACCTTCTCTGATTACTTGATGATATTCATTTTGGTCTGTTGATAACTATCTAGAACCAGGAAAAATGCAGTTGGAGGAACAAGCAAAAGAGACAAGAAGGGGGAAAAAACAAAAGAAGAAAAAGGATATGTATGATAGTAGACATATGCTAATGACATCGGCTGCAAAATTGTCTATGAAATAAATCCAAATGGTCTACTGGTCATCCCACAACAGCAGAAGTATGATCTGAAACACATCTGGCATGATTTACCTGGTGGCCAATGACAACTGGTGCAGTTTGAAGAATGAAGTGCAAAAAGTTATCTGCTCTTTTTAGAATCTGAGACAATTCTTCCACTGGTGAAGACTGCCTTTCCAGATTTACTATGCTTTCCTCCAACTTCTCCAGGAGTATCTGCTCGCGTTGGATGCTTGCCTCCAACAATTTCTCTAAATGCTTGGCACGTTGCTTCCAATATATGACGGTGTCATACTCAGCATCTATCTCCAGTCTTTCATCGCAAGTGACAACATCATTTTTCCTCTGAGGAACAGCTTGCCATATATCATAAACATCATCTAGAATAGATACAGGACGCTTATCACCACCATATCTTTCTTCCTCAAAACGATGTTCCTCCAGTATCTCCAATTTCTTGAGCTCAACTTCCTCCTGTTGCTTGCTTAGATTTTCAAGCTCTTCTCTGAGAAGCCGCACAGCATTAGCCTGCTTATACTCCCAGTTCTTTACCAGGTATGACAACTGGGAGGAGCCCTTCTCACTATAGTTGGTTAACTCTAGGAGACGTTTGAAATCAACTATCGTTGGTTCCTCGATGAAGGTAACCTCCTCCAGCATATCTTGATATGCTCCTGGTTTTTCCACATTGAATTGTTTTCCAGCTTCATTAATATCTTCAGGCCACATTGAAGAGAGGACCTCGATGTCCATTTCTTCGATAAGGATGTTTTCCATCTTCAAATCCATTTAAATCACTTGTTCATTAATCAAATTTAGTTCATGTGCGCAAAGTTCAGATGAGCATCGAACAACAAAGTATATGCTTCCCTGCATTGAAATAAGTTGAGTGAAGTATAACCGAAAGTTCAATTTTCCAAAGCAGGACTAGTCGAACAACTGAAACATCTTTGAAAGAGTCAAAAAAATAACATTTAACTAGAGGAACACCATATTATTTCAGGCCTGCATAATGAAATAATTGAGCATCGTAATACAAAGATGTGGCTGCTTCAAGTAAGAAAACTCTGAGTTAGCTACTTATTTTGAGTATCATAGATTGCAATATCGGTAATCTGTATAATGAAGGCAATAATTCCAACGCTTTTATAAGTTAATACCAAGAAGAAAAAGGTGGAATTTGAGATTATGTCACTACTGAGCCAATGGAAGAACAAAAGCAAAAGAAAAACAAAACTTATACTCATTTTACTGCAGCCCTTTCACTTTAATTTCAACTTCTCTTTCTTTAAACAATTGCTGAATCAAGGTATCCAGCTTATAATATCACCAAGTTTTTTCAATGTAATTATTGATTTTCTAGTTAAATTTGAAATGTCGTGATTTAAAACTTTGCACCATGGTATAAAAACTCCATCTCACCCCAAAACTATGTAACTTCACAAGTTATTGATGATTTACATCACACCCTCACGTAAACGAAACAATATCAAAATGAAAAAAGAAACATAAGCGGAAAAGAGAGAGAGAAAAAAAAAAGAACGTAAGTAGACTAGTTGCATCTCTATTAATCCTTAGTAGCAGGAAATCCTCATATGGTGACGCTTCTCGCGGAAATTTGCTTTTGCAATCCCATATTAGGAGCTCCATGGGATCACGTCCCAAGCTAAAATGGGAACTCGATCCCCTTAGTTGGACAGAGATGCATGGAACAAGTGAGACAGTACCCTCAAATCAAGCCCATTTCGACTCAATTCCTTGTTTTGCTATTTCGTCAATTCCTTAAAGCCTCCTTGTCCGTTGCTGACTACCCTCATCGAAAAAATAGAGCTTGTCAATCATTGTGCTCTCTCTCTCCCTCTCTCTCTTCAATTAATTTTTGGCCCCATGCCTGACCCTATTAGATGGGAGATGTGACGCCTAGAAATGTCTCGCGAAGTGAAGAACAGCAGTAGAACTACTTTTACCTTTATTATTCTCAAAAGGCACTTGTTGATAGCCACTTGATGTGACGAGTACAAAGTAACAATTCACTGTCGCTTATGGTATTTTCAACGAAACAAGTGTGTACACAAGTGTAAGATATATTGAAAAATGGTAATCCTCTTTATGCATTTATTTATTCAAGCCTCTCCCAACCTTAGATTCTTCCAGGTGCTTACGCTCCCCTAGTTCCAGCTCCCGCCTCCGCCCCCGCTTCGTGCAACTAAGATTAAGTCTTTCAACAGCAAAAGAAAAAGGGATAATTGCAAGGAAGCAATTGCTTGCTTGACTTAAAAAATAGATTACCGGTTTAATTTTGAACAATTGCTCACTATAATTGTAATGACCGCACGGTCATAAACCACTCCAATCAAGTAATTTTCAATGAAGGCATGTCACGAATTGGTCAAAAACAACCAAATCTAGAATTGCTAGCTTGTTCAATCTTTCTCCTGTAGCAGAATTCATCCAAAAAAAAAAGAATATAGTCTGAAATTCTTCTAATGTTCAGAAAGAAAAGATAATAGATTTCAGTATCTACAAAAATCTAAAGAAAAGTAGGCAAAGTAGATAATGACATTAGACAAAAAAGGTGGGGCTAATATTTTTTTTTTCTTTTTTTTTGTTTGTTTATTGTCAAATAACAGTATGTTAAGATAGCATGCAACAAAAACAATATAGCCCTCGCACTTAACGAAACCCCTCATCTCAAAAACAAAAACAAAAAAAACTAGAGAAAAAATCTAAAACCTTGCCTGCTACATAGATAATCTTTGCCAAATCTAACCGTAATCTCTCCATCTACCAGGGAGTACCAAAGAAGGAAGATAGAGCCGCGGCAGATTTCCATCAACACACCAATCCCCTTGACAACCAAACGAGAACAAGCAACAACACATATTCTTGCAACGGAGGAAAGTCCAATTGGGAGAGAGAGAACATAAAATTGCCAAACAACAGCGAGAAAAACAAATTTAAAGGTACTTGGACGAAGGGTGAGGAAAGATAAAAGGAAGGAAGAGGCGGAGAGGACGGGTGCCTCTCCCCAAAGCATGATGGATAGAGTGTTCCTAGAGAAGACAAGTCAGAGAGAAATCGGGTACTTCCCAATCAAATTCCCATCCAAAAAGTCGAAACACAAAATTAGTCGAATACAGCCAATGATTTAGAAACCTCAGCGAACAGGAAAACAGAAATAATCGATAATTAAATCCAAAAATCAAGAAAACATGCAAGAAATCGGATTAAACTCCAAGATCAAAAGAAGCCAGAAACTGAAAATGCTAACCTTGTACTTCATCAACTCTTCAAACACTAAAACGGTATGCGAATGAGGGTTGAGTTCAGCACCTTCTTTGCACTGTAGATCTGAAGGAATCTCTTCAGAGCACTCAGTCAATGAAAATAAGAACAGCTAAGCGCTGGCGCATTTAGATAGGAAGAGGGAAACTGAAGAGAGAGAAAGTAAGCCATGTGCAGAGAAGCAGAAAACCAAAAGAAAAGGGGAAGAGAAGAGAAAACTCAAGAAGCCATGTGCATTGGAGTGGAGGTTGCAAATGTTGTTAGGGACATATCAAAGTGTGCGGGGGGGGGATCAAACCCATATTTTAATATCACGTATGCACACGGAACATACGTAGTGTAGGTATATATATATATATATATATATATATGTATGTATTACCGTTGTTCTCTCTCTCTCTCTCTCTGTTCCTAATCTTGGGTAATACAATTTCTTTCTCTCGTTGTTCTCTCTCTCTCTCTCTCTCTCTCTGTTCCTAGTCTTGCTTCAGGGAGGAAACGTTTCTTTCTCTACTGGGTTCAACAATTTACTGGGTTTATTAAAAAAATAGGGCGAAAGCAGAGATAAATCAAGAGAGAGAATTTTAAAATGGCGATGGAGTTGTTCCCCGCCCTGTCCAAGGTTGACGTATGTAGACAGCGCGTGGATGCTACGCGACATGCAGTACCTTTTGTAATTTTCTTTCTTTCTTTCTTTCTTTTTATCTAATTAACTAATAATAATTAATCCGAGAAACATTTCATTAATGTTAAACAAAAACCAAAACCGTCCAAGCTACATTTTAAGCACATCATATATTTACATACTCAATAACCTAAACAAATAGGAATCTAAATATATCATATTCACTCTTGAAATGTTCCAGGCACGACCACGGGTGCAAATGATGCAATAGTTATGATGTGCGCAGGCATGCTAAGTCTTGGCGTAACTACATGTCAAACACAATTCCGAAATATATTAAACGGTCTGGCGTGTCTAATATGACTTCTCTGAAACGATATATGAGGACTTGCAAATATTATCAAAGTTCTTTTGGCCTAATGCTTTATGACTTTTTAAGTGTTTTTTATGTTATCATTAATCCTGCTTAATATACTCATACTCCTAATCAAACCATAACAATACAATAAACAGATGCATTTTTTCTCATAGTTTTGACAAATGAATGGCTTTATAGAATTTATAACCTCTTAAACTACAAAGCTGTAGCGATCCTGAAAATTCAGAGCATTAACACCCCAAACTTCTAAAGCGTTAAGATACTCACTCGTTCGACAATCACTTAATGACATAAAAACCTCGATTCAAATAACCAACTTTCAATAAATATGTCAAAGCTTATAATCAGTGCAATACCTCAGTTTCTTTAAAATAAATAGACATACATAAACGAAAAGACCAAGTTTAAGTTCTTGATAGAAATGAACAAAGTTTGCCCACCCCGGGGTTCCACTTATCAAAACAATAATAAACTACTCAAGTTTCTCACTCAGGCTTTAACCCATCCCCAAGCAATCTACCAGTGAACATTATCTGCAGACATGAATAACACAAGGGTGAACTTTTAAAAGATCAGTAAGGTCGCTCAAGGACCAAGCAAAGGAATTACAAAACGATTCACATATTCAATTCGATGATGATTTTCTAAAGAGTTTCAAACGATCACAAAAAGTTCGATAACAGGATGGGAAAGAGTTTCAACTCAATCCCTTCAATCAGCTATGAAATCACATTCAGATACAATGCAATAGATTCAGATGATATTGACTTGAGCACAGGGTAATAGATGAACAAAGTCACACAGGCAGTGCACAATAATAGACTACATATTAGGGCTACAACTTTGGCAGGCTGGACGGGCCCAAAGGTCAGATCGCCCACTCTCAAAAACTCGTGCCCGTACCCAGCTCAGCCCATCTACAGGCCAAATAATATATGTACATGCCCAGCTCATGAAAATTTTGATGGACACGGGCTAGACATGGGCTACTTAGAGGTTGTCCATGATTTCATATTAGTTTTTGTGTACTTAATTTAACGCGTATCAATTATCATCCAAGTTTACTAATTAGTCATGAATTTTTATTTATTTAATTTTAAAGCATATTATTTACTATAAAAGTTTACTAATTAGTCATGATGATAAAGAAGAGTATAGTGAAGTCTCAAGATGGATTTAGTTATAAGCATGGAAACAAAGTTTTCAGGACAAAATAAAAGAAAATGAAAAAGAAAAAGACAAGGATTTCAAAACAATTTAACGAAGTATAGTCCTATAATAAGAAACGAGAGAGAAAAAAAGAAGTCTTCAAAGGTCTCTAAATGCATATAGTTAGAGGATTTTAAAGACTAAAGAAAAAAAAAAGCATATGTTGTACACGTAGAATATATGTATGTGTGTGTGTGTGTGTGTGTGTATAGAGAGCTGATCCATTGCAAGCGCTAGCAAGTTGCTAGCGCGATCTGGCCGTCCGCTACATTATGTTCACTGCCGGGCCTAGGGCTGTATACGAACCGAGTTCGAGCCGAACATGGCCATGTTCGAACTCGTTCGTTTATTTTACAGTTGTGTTTGAACTCGGCTCGTGTTCGTTAAGCATATATAATTCTGTGTTCGTGTTCGGTTCGTGAAAATAATCAAAAGATTGAACTCGACTCGGCTCGTTCGTTTAAGCTTCACGAACCGAGCTCGAGCTTGAGTTCGTGTTTGTGTTCGTGTCAACTTATTGCTACAAACTAACTAAATTAACTTAGAGACAACCTGGAAACCCATTGGTAATTAACAATTATGTTCTTCCATACATTCATTACTGTATCCACAAATATAATGTCAATTACTAATTACAACTGCTGCATTAGACGAGTTTACAAAATAATGCCGTGTATAAAAGACGTAACTAAGCATGTACAAAATCTGCAGTTATACTTCCAAGTTCCAACATAGTCCAAGTAGCGTATCAAGCATGCAGTCCATAAAAAAAGTGCAGCTTTCCCCTTTAATTAGTCCTGCAAAAAACAAAACCAACAATTAGGAGTTTAAACAATTTTCCATATATATGCACCAATTGACTTGATGCAAAATGCTTGAATACCTTAATTACAAGTTTACAACATTCAAAGTAGCAAATTAAAGGTCATGCAAAATTCTTGTACAAAAGATGTGGCTATACTCCCTAAAACAATCTAGACAGGTATCTCCCATGCAATCACAACAAAAGTCACAATTTCCTCCTTGATTTTGTCCTGCATAACCGATAAAAGATTTATGAGTTTAAACAAACAATAATCATACACACTATTTGACTTCATAAGGATAAATAACATTCAAATGTGACATTACTCAATGGACCGAATACCGTATTACATAAACTACTACTGAGACAGTTCAATCTCTCTCACTTCCTCCGTTGTGCGCTACAAAAATAAAAAATAGACAGAAGTTAGCAAGAAATATTGTGTATAATATACTCAAACACAATGAAATAACGTTGTTAACTTTAGCAAAAATATAAGTCAAATAACGTACAGTATAAACTTCCTTTACTCCGTACAAGGAACGTATCCAATCTCCTCCACATATCAAAGCTTCCACAGTCTTTGTTGATAATGATGCACGATAAGGGTCTATATAACCCTACCACCGGTGCTAAAGGCAGCCTCCGAAGCAACTGTGGTGATTGGAATTGAAAGTATATCAACCGCCATCTTTGACAATATTTTATACTTAAGATTGTTCGCTTTCCACCACCCAATAACATCAAATTGAGACTCTAAATTCACTTCACAGATGTACACTCCTTCTTCAAGGTATGTTTCCAAGTCAGACTTAATAGGCATTACATTTTCCATGCTTCTCACATAAAGATCATATTTTGTCTTCCCTTTAGCTTTGTAGGTAGAATTAGTATTACTAGAACCTCCCACAACACTACTTTCCGTAGTTACATTCGATCAATGCAAAGCATGATTCAAGACATATTCCTTATACACCTCAAGCAGGGAACCTGACACCAACTCAATGTTCTTTTTCGACTCAACCTCATCGTAGATCTTAGGAAAACAAAATTTAATGAATGTCATTTTGTACCTAGCAAAGAACCATGTAAAGCAATTCTTAGATTCATCAAAAAGTAAACAAAATTAACCAACAATCAATGTCATGTCCTTAATGAAAAGTTATTTAACAATTATTAGCAAAAGAGTATATGATAGGGCTCATTCATGCTAACTATAAAGCAGTACTTAGATTTTTGCTAACTATTCACTTGAAGCTCTTTCATGCTATTTTCTCTAGTAGCTAGCCATGGTAGCTGCCTTTGCATGTAAATGAATCAAACTCTTCAACCAAACAGGAACACATATTGCTGCAAATTCTAAGAACATCAACCCTCAACAAGCTCTTTCCATAAGAGCTGAGGTGCTTGAATCTGCCTACTTAAACCCACTCCTAGTGGAAATGGAAAGAATACAACATAATAAAGAACAAACTATCAGGATGCATGAAGAGATGGTTTGTGCGGCAGCTCTCTTTCTCACTCGACCCAGCATTTCAGCAAGTGAGGACCAAGTTCTATACAGATATTAAGGTTGAAAAAGTGAAAAGTATTTATTATATACTGCAATGAGGGGGAGAAATGTAGAGAAAAGACATACCTTGGGTCCAAAACAGCAGCAATGGCCATCAACAGATTGCATTCACCCCAGTATTTATCAAACTTTTCCTTCATTTTCATCGCCATAGATCGCATGTAACTGTTTTCATCTCTGCTCTTCTCATTTAAGGCTTCATTGATCTTCCACACCTCCGGAAGAAACATATTTGCAGTAGGGTACTTGGTCCCCGATATATATGCTATCAGTGACCTCACGAAAGATCTCTAGGAACTTGCACACTTCTTCAGCTCTTCTCCAATCTTCTACTTCATGCAGCCATAAATAATTTGCATCACGAGCAGAAAACCGAAGAACACTTGTCTAAACTCTAGTGCTGCAGTCAACATAGCGTGTGTTGAGTTCCAACGTGTGGCCACATCTAAAATGAGCTTCTTTTGAGGCAACTCTAGTGATTTAGCAATGTCACTGAACGTGATAATTCGAGATTCCGCAGCATTAATGTACTTCACGCTCTCACGAACATTTTCAATGACATGCTTGACCTCACTAAGCCCGTCTTGCACCATAAGATTTATGATATGGGCACAACACCGCACGTGAAATATCTTCCCCGCAAAGAAAAGACTTCTTTTCAATGAGAAATCTTCTTTCAAATACTTAATCGATGCATCATTGTTGGATGCATTGTCAAAAGTCACAGTTGACACCTTGTTGCCAATTCCCCAATCATCTAAACACTTAGTAATGGCCTCACATATTACTAGGCCAGTGTGAGGAGGCGGCACATCACAAAAGTTCAGTATTTTTTCTGCAATTTCCAATCGGAGTCAATGAAATGTACTGTAAGAACCATGTACCCAATCTTTTGGCCAGACTTCCAAAAATATGAAGTAAGGCTAACTTTGCTAACACTTAAGAAAGTTGCCTTCAAGCTCTTTTTCTCCTTCTCATAGGTTGCCATTACATCACTCTTAGCGGTTGCTCGAGAAATACTTTCATAGTAGGGGGTGGCTGTCCTCATGAATCTATTAAAGAATTCATGCTCCAACATGTTAAATGGGTACTCATGGACAAGAATCATTTGTGCAGCAGCCTCCCTAACCTTAGCATGATTGTACTTGAAGTCCTTCTTGCTGACTTCATACTCCATCTTTCCAAGCTCAACATTTATCACAGATTGATTTATAGCAGCTATTCCATGTTTAGAACAATAGGTATCTCGGTGTCTAAGAAGCTGAGTTGTAGTGCCACCTTTTGTCTTATTGAGGATAGCATTGCAAAGCTTACACTTGACTTTCTTTGTTCCATTTTCTAGAGTGACGTCAACAAAGAAGTCCCACACCGGAGAAGTTTTCTTTCTTTCCCGCCTTTTAAACATGGTGTTAACCTCTACCTCACCAATAGCAGCCTCCCCAACTGGTTCACTCATAATTATAGCCTTGCCCTTTGACTTTGAAAGACCCGGTCGTGATGAGTTATTAGATATAGAAGACGCTGATGATAATTCAATCTCCTCACTAGACATATCTAAAACAAAAATTCTAAATAAATTACTCTACAACCCAAAATTGGGCAGAACAAAAAAAAGGGTCATTGACGTAAAGAATTAAACTCATTCTCAATTTCAGCCTGAAACTCAATTAAATTCTAGTCTCAACTGCAGGTGTGGCTAACATTCCCTTCAAATTCCTACATTGGCAGTGTAAATGAGAAAGAGAAACTAGAAATAATCAGCAGCGTCTCTGACAGAAGCAAAAGTGAGAATCGATTATCAAAGTAACGCAATAACCATCACTGGTTCAAAGAGAAACTAGAAATAACCAGCACTGGTTCAATCAACACTCCCATCTTCTCCTTTCTATTAGTATTCCAGTAGTTTTGTTATATACAACAATGTGAAAAGGTACATATAATTTTTCTATGAGAATCCATGCTCATGACCAACTAAAGAGTAGAAACTAGAAAACAATCAAATCATACTTCCGGGAGTTAAAAACATACCAGAGAAAGAGAACTAATCTGATCACTTTAGAGCAATAAGCTCTAATTAGCTTGTCCGTGACTGTGGATGAGAAGATACCGATCAGAGAGCCTTCAGAGATCAGACGACTTGGCTTTTGTGGAGGAGCAGTTGCCGTTTGTGAGCCTCTGGCCTGACTTGGAGGTGGTCTGGCCGGCTGTGTGGGCGGTGGTCTGGCCGGTGATGTGGGCGGTGGTCTGGCCGGTGGTGATCTTGTGTGATGAGAGAGAGGGGGCCAAGTGTGCTTGACTGTTCGAGAAATAGAGAGAATGAGGCGGTATGAGCTGTGGTCTGGCGGCTGCGTAAGGTGTGGTCTGGCCGGTGGTCTGCCGGCGTGAGATGAGAGAGAGGGGGCACAGCCACACAAGGCACTTGATTGTTCGAGAATCAGATAGAAAGAGGCGGTATGAGCGGTGGTCTGCCCGCGGCGTGGGGTGTGGTCTGGTCGTCGACTCGTCACCCGTCGGTGTACTATGTCGCCCGTCGATGTACTGATGAGAGAGGGGGTGTGACTATGGAGACTTGGTTTGAATGTCTCTGAACGAGTGAACGGGAGGAGAAGGAAAATGGGTTTGGTGAGGATAAGTGATCCACATGCTTCCACGTCCCCAACACACGTCCCAATGGCCAATACACAGATATTTTGGCCAGAATATATTGTATTTTTTAATGAGTATAAACGAACCAATGTTTGTTTATAAGACTCGGCTCGTGTTCGGTTCGTTAAATAAACGAGCCCTCTTGTTCACAAACATTAATAAACAAACAGCATTATGTTCAAACTCGGCTCGTTTATTAAACGAGCCCTAAAATTGTGTTCGTGTTCAGTTCACTTATTACGTGAACGAACATGAACGAGTTTTAAAGCGAACGAACATCGAGCTGTTCGTGAACAACTCAGTTCATTTACAGCCCGGCCAGGCCAGCTGGGGCCAAAAAATGGGCCGGGTCAGGCCAGCCCGCGACCCGCCCGGCCCGGCAGTGAACATTAGAGGCCCAAAAATAAAGGGCCTTGGAACTGGGCTTGGACCTGGCTGAGGTTTCACTTAAAACAGCCCGGGCCAGGCCCGGCCCGAAAAAGCCCGGGTTTTGGCCCTGCCCGAAATTGGCCTTAAAGTGGGCTGGCCCCACTTATTTTCAAAATTTGTTTTCCCTCCCCTTTTCCCCCCAAGGGCCATATTCCCCAATAATTCTGAAAATTCCACTTTTACCCCCCCAACAACAATATAACGGCTCGTTTGGGGGGTATTTTGGTCCAAGTTAATTTTTTCAAATCTTTTAAGAGTTTTTACACTTTTACCCTCCCCAACAACTATAAACGGCTAGTTTTAAGGGGCATTTTAGTCTTTTGTGGACTTTAAAAAATCTATAAATTCACACCCTTCCTTTCAAATTTTTCACACCAATCTTCTTACTCTCTCTTATCTAAACATTCTACATTTCTACAAGCTTTGCTACTATTTTTCTCTCCAATTACTACTCTTGTTTACTAATTAGTACTCTTGCTAATTACTACTCATGTTTACTAATTACTACTCGTGCTAAATTCTAATTAGTAGATATTCCTCTTATTCATTTGTTACTCTCTAATTATTTTGTTTACTAATTACTAATTAGTAATTAGTGAATTCTTATTTATTAATTACTATTACCAAATTATTTTTAATTACGAACTCCGGCCAATTTTGAATTACTAATTACTCTTATTCCTTAGTTACCCTTTAATTCTTTTTAATTGTTATTTCTAATTACTTATTACTGCTCTAGTTTTATTTTTCAATCTAGTAAAAAAGTTTAGCATCAAATATGGCTGGACTACTGAAGAAATTCAAGCGTGGATCATCATCATGAAAAACACCACCACCAGGTCAAGCACCACCACCAGCACAAGCAACACCACCACGGTTATCACGAACACCAATCCAAGCACCACCACAACCATTCGTTCATGGACGAATGAGTACAGGTTGTATGATAGATGCCCCCGCCAATTGGGAGTTCAATCAAAACATTCCAGATATTGATTACACGCCTTCACAAGATAGCCCGCATTTTAGTCAAGGACGCAGCTCGGTTGGCGAAGCTACTACTCCGTGGCATGATGTTAACCTGATGACCGGTCATGATGGAGAAGGGCCGAGCAATACTTCCGGTAATCAGCAAGAAGTCTGAAAAAAAAAGCCGAGTGTTAGAATCACTTTGATGAAATTACGGTGAAAGATGGCGCTCGAAAAGCTCGATGTAAGTACTGTGCTAAATTATTTGCTACTGTTTGTGGTAATGGACATCTTAACATGCATTACCCTCAGTGTGCACCTCGAAGAGGCCACGTCAAACCTACCCAAACACAGTTATCTTTTGACGGTAAGTTGTTTGTTTATAATCAGTGAGAGCAAAGAGACGGTCTCGCTGAATTTGTTATTCAAGATGAACAACCCTTTAGTTTTGTCGATAGTGCTAAGCACACTAAATATATGAACACCCACGTGCAACCTTTGTACAAAAAGGTTCATAGAAACACAACTAGATCTGATGCACTCCGACAGTATAAGGCTGCTAAAGCACGCCTGATTGATTATTTCGATAATTTTGATGATAAAGTTAGTCTTACTTCTGATATTTGGCAATCTCCGTTTACTTTTGTTAGTTATAGTTGTGTGACGGCCCATTGGATTGATGCAGATTGGATTATGAACAAGAGGATCATCGCTTTCGAACTATTTCCTTTTTCGCATGATGGAATTAACGTTGCTACTATTATAATTAATGCATGTACCACATTTAAATTAAAGAATAAGATTATGGGTATTAGTTTTGATAATGCTACTAACAATACAACTGTTGTTGATGCTTTAAATGAGAGCCTCAAACCAGTACTTTATGGTAAATTATTTTATGTTCGTTGTGTTTGTCATATAATTAATTTAATTGTTCAAGATGATTTAACTGCTGCAGGAGATATTCTTCTCAAAATGAGGGGTATGAGAGCGTATGTTAATAGTTCGGCTTCGAGAACACAACAATTTAAAACGTTGTGTACTCAATATAATACGCCTCGCAGGAGACCAATTACAGATGTGGTCCATAGGTGGAACTCTACATATCATATGCTTTTACATATTCTGGCATACAAAGAAGTCTATACGCATTTTCTACTAACCTTGTTCCCAGCCGGCTTGCCAATTCACACAGAATGGCAGATGGCTACACACCTAGCTGAATTTTTGGAGGTATTTAACACGTCCACCAATTTATTGTCTGGTACGTACTATCCCACCTCTCCTCTCGCTGTATTAGAAATTCTCAAGATGGCTACAATATTAACAAAATGGAGATATATAGGACCTTTTCGGGAAATATTAAAAGTGATGGATAAAAAGTTTAATAAATATTGGAGTGAACTACCTATTGTTTTTGTTGTGGCTACTTGTTTAGATCCTAGGTTAAAGTTGCATGGCCTGAACGTCTCGATATAGTGATATCGAGATTAATGTGCTACTCAGTAGAGGACACAACCGAACTCACAGCGAAAGTGAGCAAGACATTTGTGGAACTGTTCAACTTCTATCGTAATTCTGTTGACGTGCCCGGCCGAGCTTTATCATCGACTACTGAGAGGCATTATTCTTCATACCCTAAGGGCTTTGAACATCTAGTAGCAAGACAACTACCAGGTGAAGGTACTTCTAATTCGACAGGTTCGTCTACTTTTTCCTCTTTTATTGAGATTGGTGTATATTCCAATGTTGATCATTATTCTGATTTAACAATGCAAAAACAGGTTAATTTTAATTTGTTAAATTTTTGGAAACAAAACCAAAACATGTATAAAACTTTATCCCAAATTGCACAGGATGTACTGCCGGTGCAAGCCTCCACAGTTGCTTCAGAGTCGGCATTTTCAGCGAGTGGGAGGGTTTTGGATGACAGAAGGAGTCGTCTTAACCCCGAGTCGCTCGAGCTATGTGTATGTTGGAAGGATTATCTTGATGCGAAATACCGCGAGCAAGATAGACCGATTGATGATAATAAGAGCAGTGACTCGGACGTTGAAGTACTTCCGGATGATTAGGTAATTTCTTTTTATTTTCCTTTTTTCAAGTTTTAAGAATAAAATTTTTCACAAAATATAGTTATATATATATATATATATATATATATATGGGAGCCTATCCACACCCACCGGTGGAGAAATAACCATAAATCTAGCCGTCCACGTGTACTCGTGGATGGCCCATATGTGTTTTTTTTTTAAAAGTTACAACGGCCTGAAAGAGTGGCGGTTGCAAAATTTGACAAAAATGCCCTGAAAAACTGAAAAAACCTCAATTGCAAGAAAGAGTAGCGGTTGGGGCCCCAAGAATTTCCTCCCAACCGCTACAAAGTGTAGCAATTGGGAACACACCCAATTGCTACACTTTGTGGCTATTGGTAATGATTACCAATAGCCACAAAGTGTAGCAATTGGTAATATTGCCAATTGATACACTCTGTGGCTATTGGTAGTCAAACACTCTAGCCAAAAGCACTCCCAACAGCCACACTTAGTGGCACTTGGCATCTAATGTCGCATAAGTAAAAAAGATTAAAAAAAAATAAGAACATTGAAAAAAAGCTGATATGTCACCTTCACAATCTACATTGTTTAGTCTATTGTATATTCGTTGAATTTTGGATATTAAGGTTTGAAATTGAATTAACCTTATTATTAATATTGTTTGAATTTGGACAATGGGCTAACTAGCGTGCCTAAGGTGCAATGAGAAAAAAAAAGCGTGCCTAAAGTGGGCGCTAAAGTGTGCGCGAATAAGCCTTCATAGGAAAATCAAAAAAATTATTTGTCTCGATTTTCGGCGAAATTCATAGAATTTGGCTAACTAGCGTGCCTAAAGTACAATGAGCAAAAAAATAGTGACAAAAAATTACATATTTTTTTGGAAGCTATGAATTGGGCGGTAAAGTGTGCGCGAATAGACCCTTCATAGAAAAATCAAAAAAATTATTTGTCTCGATTTTTGCCGAAATTCATAGAATTGGGCTAACTAGCGTGCCTAAGTGTGGCGGTTGGCATGAAAACCCTAGAAAACTCTTGGTGGATGCTGAAAACATGAGAATACCCTGTCTATTTATAGTGAAGGGCCAAGCCCTTGGGGCTTTTTTTAATTTTTTTTTTTCTGTTTTTTAATCTGATAATTGAAAACTCTCCATTGTGATTAATGTCGGGAAAAAAGTATATTAGTTTGGAAGTTACTTTACTTGCTACGCAAGAAACATGTACGGGGAAACTACCTAAAATAAATAAGGAAAGTCACGGCCTTTTTGGTAGTCCTTAAATCCTACAATCAAACTTATTTCTGTGAGGATTGACCTTTTTTTATATTGCTGGTAGTGCAAGCAAAATTAACGTACTAGGAAACTAACTAAAAGTACTAAAGGAATTCAGTAATTGTTGTGATTTTTCTAAGGACTGTTATATATCTGTGGAATTGGGGAGAGACAATACAGCACCCTTTCTTTTCGCCTAGAAGTCAATGAACCTTTGAGGCAAAAAGATATTAACTTAGCCCAAAAGGATGTGAAAGTGTTGCTCCTGCCAAGTACTCAGTGACCAATTTTAATTCTCAATGGTTATTGGTGGCACTTTTGACAGCATTACTAATCTTGCAATTATCAATATCATTTCATTTTATATTCTCTAAATATGCAACGAATATACAGTAGACTAAACAATGTAGATTGTGAAGGTGACATCTTATTTGTTACACTTAAATGTCAATACTAACTCTGAAATAAGGCAGCTAACTTTTGGTCACACAGCTAGCCCTTCAAATCTGAAATCCCACCTACTAATTACCTGAAAGGAAAAACAATAAGAGAATGAGCCAAATGCCCAATAAGGTCGCTCAAAGGACCAATCAAACAGAAGCAAAAATATATGAGAAACAAAATTCAGAAGCACAAAATGTCTCAACGGAACGGATAATCAAACCAAATTCCAAATGTCAAATATGTCTGAAAGACAAGATTTCAAAGACACGCCGGTTTCAACTGAACAGAGGTCAGACCAAATATCAAATACCAAAATATATCTGAATACGGAAACGGACACTAGCAGACCAAATATCAATTGTAAAAATATATCTGCATACGGAAACAGACACTATCAGACCAAATATCAAATGTCAAAATTATATCTGAATACGGAAACAGACTCTATCAGACCAAATATCAAATGTCAAAATTATATCTGAATACGGAAACGAACACTAGAGAGCCATTCAGAAAGTGGTCACATACGTCATTCCTGACATATGAGGCCGGTTCAAAAAGTAAGATCGCGATCTCTAGCTCAACTCCGCTAAGCTAGCCCACGTTTCAATCCACGTGGGTAAGTCGGAAATAAGTCACATACATTGTGACATGGCTTATAAAGTCACAAAAACAAAATCTCAAAATAACCATTGTCAAATATCGGACATTTCAAACCATATTCAAAGGTTTCATAATAACATTATCAAATTACAGACTTATCAAAGAATAAGTAGAGTTTACGAAATAATGACGGTCATAAATCACTAAAACAATGATATCAATATGTCAAAATTCTGAGTTCAAACAAATTCGATAGAATTTGATTTCCACAAATCATAGCATTGAAAACGAATTATTCAAAACCATGGTCAAAACAAAGGGGAAGAGAAAGTCACATAACTCAATTCGAAAAACTTCAGATTTCAAAAAGGAAACTAAGGATTTACATGAGCGATTGGTCTATCGATGATTCGAATTTCGAAAGTAAACCCTTACCTTAGCCAAGCTTTTTAAAGCCACCAATCCTTAAGCTCCCCTTAGAGCTTCCAAACTTTCCAAGCCTTCTCTCTCTCTCTCTCTCTCTCTCGTGCAAAGGAGAAGAAAAGATACAGAGGACCCAAAAAGGCTAGGAATGAAATAAAACACTATTTATATGAAGGTAAAGAAATTATACTATTCATTCAATGCAATACAAGTTTAAGTCGACTAAATCCTTCAGCCGTTTTCTTCTCTTGATTTAAAACACTTTTAAGTCGACCGAAAACACCTTTAAGTCGACTGAAAGTACTGTTCATCCGCTAAGTACTGTTCATCGACTAAAAGTTACTGTGCATCGACTAAAAACTTCAGAAACATTTTTTTTTGGCATTCGACCGGAAAATGAGTTTTTAGTTGACTTAAAACCTTTAAGTCGAACGAAAACTTCAGTAGCTCATTTCTACACAAAAAAATCATTCGAAGCCAAACTATTTTCATTCGACCGAAATACCTTTTTAGTCGGCTGAAAACTTCAGAAACTCCAAAACACCATTTCCCTTCATTTTGATTTGAACGAAACCACTTTCATTCGACCGAAAATTTAAAAAACAATCCGAATTCATTTTCTTAATTTTAACAAAATATCACGAACTTATTTATTCAAAAATAATAATTTCTCATAAGAAAAAAGAAAATTTTCGGGGTATTAACCTCACCACACTCATGCACCTCACAGCTCAAATCTATACAACCACCACTTCCACCTTCTCTCATAAGCACACAACAAACACACACTCACTCATTCAAACACCCAACACCCACCCTTTGCACACCTTACACAATCCACAGAGCACTTGCGCGCACCACACAACTCCACACTAACACTTTCTCTCCCACTTTTCTGAACCCATTTCACACACTAAATACCCACAACGTACTTCCCTTTCTCCTATCTCTTGCCTTACACTCACACCCTCCCATACTCTGTACACAATCCGCCACTTTTGTCAACTCACAACAACCCAAACACCCACATGCTCACAAACACAACTCACAACATGCTCTCAACACAAACTCACACCCACTCTCAACACAACTCACACCCACTGCCTTACGGCAGTGGGTTTCTATTTCACCACCCTTCGTCCCATGAGCGCACCCAGTACACGCGCACACACACACACACAGCACCTGCAAGCTGCCCTTGGAAGCCTCACTCCACCATACCTTCTCACCATTTCACGCACACCACACCTAAAATATACAGGTTGCGTGTGACAGCCTCTCTCCCTCTTTTCATTCATTCTTCTCTTGGTTCCTTGTTTCTCTTGCACGCAGACACACACACGGCAATTCTACACACTTTGAACCCACTCACGCACCTGGACACTTGCACCATCACGGCAGCCAACATGGCTTTATTGGCTGCTCCTCCAGTCACGCCTCACACAGCTACATGGTTTCCCCTCACGCACACTCACATTTTTCAAACGGCAGATCCCATAACGTACCCACAATGCACACTTATACAATTTAAACGCATTGAAAATATCGTAATATGGTGAAGGAGTTTACCGAAAATCTGCCGAAACTCTTCTTTCTTCTCTCTACTTCTGTCTCTGTCTCTCTCTCGATCATGAACCTTACAGAAGACAAGGTCGGCTGCCCAGAATGTGGATATTATATATAACAAACCCTAAATTGTATAATTACCATAAATCCCCCTACCATTTCATGAGCCATTTAAATTCTACTCGAAACTTTTATTGTTACAAAAACACCCAATATAGTTATTTATGAAAGATGACGTATTAAAAGAATTTAACGGTTTATTACCTAACCCCGCCACACTAATTTGTTGCTAAAACTTATTAATAAAGTATCGACGTTAACTATATAAAAAATTTCGCTAAATATCTCTAAAAATATCGCTAACACTAATTGTCGCTATAGACCTCAATTACTATCAATAATATATGCTATCGTTAAATTATACCTTATGATTTTAAAATTGTCGCTAAAGATCATAATTATAGTGTTCCCCAAATTTGTCGCTATAAGTATATCGATGTTAAGAGATATAATAATAAGAATAGTAATAATTCGTCGTTAAAAAGTCAAATTAGCCCATAAAAATATATCGGGATTTTCGGGGTATTACATTATCTTCCACTTAAAGAAATTTCGTCCTCGAAATTTGGAATTTCTTCCTCGAAATTTGGTGTTCCTTGCGTAGTTGATCTTAATCATGTTTGATCTCAGATACCAACCAACCTAACACCTCAAGTGCTTACACGACTAAATCTATCTAAAGAGTTCACAATCAAACTCGGATATAATTTCAAGCAACTTTATGAGTACATGCATCCAAAGACCTTAAAGCATAAGATGTGTGATATGCATTTAACACGCTTTAATCGATTGATAAGCCATACCTCGAAACTTTGCCTTACTAGATTAATGCTCTTAATCGTATCTGATCTCATCCCCCCATCTTCACACTTAACTTAAAACTCACTTTTACTCACCAACAAAGAATATGTCTAAGATTAATACTATCAAATTAGAACCTTCGCCAATTATAAATGCTATATCCACATTTCTCCATTTATAGAACTAAATATCTAAACCATGAAGTCTCACTAAGTGATTGTTCCCAACCCATTCTGGTCGCACCCAAAGGCCCACTACGGTCCCATTTTACATGACACGTCCGCACAAGCAACATACATTTTCAACGCTCGCAACCGGTCAAAGCATGTACGCTCAAGTAACGTGACCAAGCCTCATGACACTTCGACCGTCGCACTTCGCCCGTCGCCCAACGACGCGCCATGACACTTGCCCAAGGAAGTTGGCCTTGGCCTCCCCCTTGGGGTCGGCCTCGGCCTTCCCGAAGGGTTGGCCTTTGGCCTCTATCCTTAGCACCTTCACTTCTCTTCAAGAGACCTTGCATCCTTCGCGACGCCCTTCGCCCGTCATCCAGACGTCAACCTCGCAACGTCCGTCGTGCATCACCTTACGGACATTCGTACATCAACCTCGCGACGTCCGTCGTGCATCACCTTACGGACGTTCGTACATCAACCTCGCGACGTCCGTCGTGCATCACCTTACGGACGTTCGTACATCAACCTCGCGACGTCCGTCGTGCATCACCTTACGGACGTTCGTACATCAACCTCGCGACGTTCGTCGTGCATCACCTTACGGACGTTCGTACATCAACCTCGCGACGTCCGTCCTACAACAACCTCCCGTCGCCCGGACAAAACTCCGCGACCCCCGTCGCCCGGACACAACTCCGCGACCACGTCGCCCGGACACAACTCCGCGACCCCGTCGCCCGGACACAACTCCGCGACCCCGTCGCCCGGACACAACTCCGCGACCACGTCGCCCGGACACAACTCCGCGACCCCGTCGCCCGGACACAACTCTGCGACCCCCGTCGCCCGGACACAACTCCGCGACCCCGTCGCCCAGACACAACTCCACGGCGCTCATCATCCGTCACCCGGACGTCGTCTCCGTGACCCCCATCACCGACGTCCGGGCGTCACACTCCAACACTTTGCCGCGCCCATGCGCCGCGCCGCTGATACAGCCGTGCCCCCAGGCTCTCTGTCACACTACCGTGCCCCCGGCACCATAAGCACTTTGTCGCGCCCATGCGCCACCATTGACACCAACGTGCCCCCGGCACCTTACGCACTCTGTCGCGCCCATGCGCCACCATTGACACAAACATGCCCCCGGCACCTTACGCACTCCATCGCGCCCGTGCGCCACGCCATTGACATAGACGTGCCCCCGGTACCTTACTCACTTCATCGCACCCATGCGCCACAATCATGTCATCATGCCCTCGGGCACCTTACTCACTTCATCGCGCCCATGCGCCACAATCATGTCATCATGCCCCCGGGCACCTTACTCACTTCATCGCGCCCATGCGCCACAATCATGTCATCATGCCCCCGAGCACCACACTCATTCATCACACCATGCGCACCTTGCCTTGGTCATGGAACATGCTTCAACCCACTCTCCGGAGTGTACATCATCCGCGGGGATAGGCGACTCCTTCGGGACACTATCTCTGCCAGGGAGCTCTTCAACTCCCCTTCCGCCAGGTAGACGGCTCCTCCGGGATGCTACCTTGACATGCTCCGAGTGCTCCGGCACAAGGACTCACCCGCGGGGATATGCGACTCCTCCGGGACACTATCTCTGCCAGGGAGCTCTTCAACTCCCCTTCCGCCAGGTAGACGGCTCCTCCGGGATGCTACCTCGGCCAGTCGGGTAGACGGCTCCTCCGGGATGCTACCTTGACATGCTCCGAGTGCTCCGGCATAAGGACTCACCCGCGGGGATAGGCGACTCCTCCGGGACACTATCTCTGCCAGGGAGCTCTTCAACTCCCCTTCCGCCAGGTAGACGGCTCCTCCGGGATGCTACCTCGGCCAGTCGGGTAGACGGCTCCTCCGGGATGCTACCTTGACATGCTCCGAGTGCTCCGGCATAAGGACTCACCCGCGGGGATAGGCGACTCCTCCGGGACACTATCTCTGCCAGGGAGCTCTTCAACTCCCCTTCCGCCAGGTAGACGGTTCCTCCGGGATGCTACCTTGGCCTGCGGAATAGACGACTCCTCCGGGACACTATCTCCGTCAGGGTGCTTGCGTGACTGGCCTACGTGCTCCGGCACTGGGGGCTTGCATCGGCACCCCTAGGGACTATGACCCCCGGGTCACTTCGAGACGGGAGCAGGTCTTCGGAGGGCATCGCGCCTAGTTCACCTGGCAGTTGGGCGTCGGGTCTTCCCCACCGCTGTCAGGCCTGTGGGACTCCGCAAGGGCTTGGATTGGAGGCTAGATCAAGGGGGTTCTCTGGCCATACCGATGCGGTGGGAGCCAGTCTTTCCAGACAGACAGAGCGACGCTGTGAGGAGCAGGCCGGTTGAATATGCGATCTGACAGTCCATGGAGCACCGGCACCCGTTGCCCCCCCGGTGACGTGTCATTCCCGGGGAGCGCCACGTGTCGGTTTATGACATCATCATCTCAATCTCTATAAATAGAGGTCTTGAGAATTCACTTAAATAGAACATTTGGACATTTTCAGAACATTTTCACTTTCTCACTCTAGAATTCTAGAGAGAGAAACATACAGCACCCTGACTCTGGACCTAAGCATCGGACTGTGACTGTCATCGTGTATTCATCCTGCGCTATCGCCCTCGCAGCACTGCCACCCTCAAGCTCTGTCTGGGAAGCCCTTGGTCTCTGCCCTTGTTCCACCCTTGTTGTCTCTCACTTTACATACTTGGAAGCTGACTCGGACTGCAGCCTTTGTGGCACCTCCACGTAAGCACGAACCCACTTTCCTTGGCATCAGTGATCAAATTTCTAGAGCATCAAGTATATTCATCAAATCCACCATAAGACCAATTTGAGACCAATATATTACATATTCTTCCTGTTAAAAGAAACTCGACCTCGAATTTCATTATACTCAAAACGTCCGTTTTTGTTGTTGTTGCTATAACTCAGGTATATAGTAACCAACACAATATCCAAAATGCCTAACCACTGCACCAAAATCTATCACCGACGGATATTAAATGTCACAATTCCTATTTAAGTCGTAATGCTAAGCTCTAACTTACCAGGTCATTACTTACACTTTAACACTTGTGGAATTTCGAAAGTTCACATAACCTTCCAAAAGTCCCAAAGTTTCTACATTCTGAACCGGCTTTGACAACTAGAAAACATTTCTCTGAACCAATCTAATCTAGCTTCACACAAACGAAGTAAGTTCTCTTAATGGTAAGTGACTTTCGAAATGTAAGTCATCAACATCAGTCATAGCCTAAGAACCTTTAAAAACTACCCGATGCTACAGAACTTGAATTATCACTTAAGGTTTTATAACCTAACTATCGAAATCATTACTGAAACTCTAATGTCCCAAAATCGTATTTCTCTGATACCATTTCTGTCACTACCCAAACCCACGGGTAGGCCCGCGAGCTAGGCACGTGACCGGCCGCAGACCCAATAGACTCTATTTTAGGGCTCTGTCAGGCCTTACTCGCTAAAACCAATATATGCTGCAGCGGAAATTAAAAGTTCTACAAAACTCTAATTAAATTTTCATATTCGCATTTGAATACATCACTTATACTAAAACTCTTCATAACTCCGATTGTCAACAACTAAAGCCAAACAAACAATCTAAATGTTTAGCAGCTCATTCAATGCAGTGTCCGAAGCTCCGCACCAAATTGTCTCTTCCTATGCTCCTCACCATCACCTTACGTTCAACCTGAAATGATAAGTAACGGATGAGCTTCCATGTGCTCAGTAAGTAACCAATGATTCAACTAGGTGGACCATACCATGTAGAAAATAACTCACTTTATATTATAGCCACATTAAGAAGTCTAAAATCATAAAGTTGGTAATCATCTGGCAAAACGAAATAGAGTACATGAAACTAAAAACTCAAGTATAAAATCATTAGCACAAAACTCACGACAACCAGTTCAATCCCAACATTAGCCCAAACGATATGCTGCGGTCAGCGTACATGCCCCACTGATTAGGGCCCGAAATCCCTCCTACATCCGGGATAAATAATCTGTGAACGCAAGGGCGAACCACAAGCAACAATATTGTGCATCAACGTACAAGCCCCGTTGACTAGCGCCAGAAATCTAACTTTCCCCCGTTGGATATGGGGCACACCAATCGAATAAACTAAAAACCCCATTTGGGTTCATCGTAAACGAAATTACTCATCAATTGATTGTCAACCATCCGCACACCCTTTCAATAATTATCAAGATGTTAAATATTCACAATAACGTCAAATACGAAACATTTCAAATCTGAGTTCCATTTCAATTTCTAAGCAAAACATCATTTACATGCTGGTCCGATTTTTCTTTAACGAGAAATAAACCACTAAAAGCTTTTTGGTAAATTAAGCGAGAGGAGTTAAACATAATTAAAACAGTCAATGTGGATAAATATCACTTTTTAACAGTAGAAAACATATACATTATATGTAAAAATACTAGTTGAATCAAAATGTCACTTACTTGTCGCTGACACATTTTCTCGATCCAAAATCTAGCGCGATGATTAGTTGTTACCTTTGGCCAATAGAACCATTACTGCCATTACTTTCATCTCCATAGCCCCGACTTCACTATAACCCGAAGGGCATCAATAATGAAAATGCAGGATTCCTGTCGGATATTTTCTCAAACAAATCGGACGCTGCATCTCCAACCGCCTAGCCTGTTACACACCTGTCTAAAATCGTGCCCAGAAAAATCCCAAAAAATTCCACGTCGAATGTTTCACAAAAATAAGGGAAGTTTTAGTTTTGTACTTTGTCTAAATCTGTTCAGAAGAGGTTTTTAGAAATAATTTAACAAACTGTTGTAATAGTGAAGCGTTACGCTATAACCGATTGAGCGCCGCGCTGCTAATACGCTAAAAATAGCAAAGGACTTTCAAAACTTTTAAAACTCTGGAATATAATCCATCTTAGCTACATAAGACTATAGTAAAAGTATCAAAATTTAATAACTTAATTTGCTATTTTAAAATACACCGAAATCTCTTGTTCGAATAAAGTTAGTTAGCACGCTTCCCGAGCTCAGAAAAATCTAAATTGTTTCATGTGTGTAGATCTTACAAAAATAATATAAGTTACTCTTTTGAGTTTTGTCGAAATAAATTTCTAGGTATACCTTAAAATTTAAGAAAGAAGCTGCTAAAAGAATAGTCCTCTATAGTGACACTTTTTAGTTCAAATTAAACTAAAGCTTTTCCCTCTCTCCGTCAATATCTTCTTCTTCCCACAAACCCATTTGTCTCTTTACCACTTCACCAGTTTATATTACAAGCACTCTTTCACTCCTGGACACACACCATACCACACAGAAAATACACGCACACTCTCACCACACTCATGCACCTCACAGTTCAAATCTATACAACCACCACTTCCACCTTCTCTCATAAGCACACAACAAACCACACATACAATACACACACACCCAGTACACTTATCTGCCCACACACTACACACACCACCTTGTTCACACACAATCACGCACACAGCAAACACACACTCACATTCATTCAAACACCCAACACCCACCCTTTGCACACCTTACACAATCCACAGAGCACTTGCGCACACCACACAACTCTACACTAACACTTTCTCTCCCATTTTTCTGAACCCATTTCACACACTAAATATCCACAATGTACTTCCCTTTCTCCTATCTCTTGCCTTACACTCACACCCTCCCATACTCTGTACACAATCCGCCACTTTTGTCAACTCACAACAACCCAAACACCCACATGCTCACAAACACAACTCACACATGCTCTCAACACAACTCACACCCACTGCCCACCACCCTTCGTCCCATGAACGCACCCAGTACGCACGCGCACACACACACACACACACACACAGCACCTGCAAGCTTCCCTTGGAAGTGTCACTCCACTATACCTTCTCACCATTTCACGCACACCACACCTAAAATATACAGGCTGCCTGTGACAGCCTCTCTCCCTCTTTTCATTCATTCTTCTCTTGGTTCCTTGTTTCTCTTGCACGCAGACACACACGGCTATGCTACACACTTTGAACCCACTCACGCACCTGGACACTTGCACCATCACGGCAGCCAACATGGCTTTGTTGGCTGCTCCTCCAGTCACGCCTCACACAGCTACATGGTTTCCCCTCACGCACACTCACATTTTTCAAACGGCAGATCCCATAACGTACCCACAATACACACTTATACAATTTAAACGCGTTGAAAATATCATTATATGGTGAAGGAGTTCACCGAAACTCTTCTTTCTTCTCTCTACTTCTGTCTCTCTCTCTCGATCATGAACCTTACAGAAGACAAGGTCAGCTGCCCAGCATGTGTATATTATATATAACAAACCCTAAATTGTATAATTACCATAAATCCCCTACCATTTCATGTGCCATTTAAATTCTACTCGAAACTTTTATTGTTACAAAAATACCCAATATAGTTATTTATGAAAAATGACGTATTAAAAGAATTTAACGGTTTATTACCTAACCCCGCCGCACTATTTCGTTGCTAAAACTTGTCAATAAAGTATCAACGTTAACTATACAAAACATTTCGCTAAATATTTCTAAAAATATCGCTAACGCTAATTGTCGCTATAGACCTCAATTACTATCAATAATATCTGCTATCGTTAAATTATAGCTTATGATTTTAAAATTGTGATGCCAAGGAAAGTGAGTTCTTACTTACGTGGAGGTGCCACAAAGGCTGCAGTCCGTGTTAGCTTCCAAATATGCAAAGTGGGAGACAGCAAAGACGGAGTAAGGACTGAGGGCAAGGCTTCTCAGATGGGCCGTGAGGAATGGCAGTTCTGCGAAGGCAAAGCTAAGACGAAAAGGGCCGGCAGTCGATAGTCCAAGTCAGGGTCCAATGCTACGGTCCGAAGTTACGGTCCAAAGTTACGGTCCAAAGTTACGTTTCTCTCACTAGAATCCAAGAGCTCCCAAATTCTAGAGTGAGAAAGTGATTTTTGTAAGTGATGCCAAGGAAAGTGGGTTCGTACTTACGTGGAGGTGCCACAAAGGCTGCAGTCCGAGTCAGCTTCCAAGTATGTTGATGTGAGACACAGCAAGGGTGGAACAAGGGCAGAGACCAAGGGCTTCCCAGACAGAGCTTGAGGGTGGCAGTGCTGCGAGGGCGATAGCGCAGGATGGATATACGACGACAGTCACAGTCCGATGCTTAGGTCCAAAGTCAGGGTCCTGTATGTTTCTCTCTCTAGGATTCTAGAGTGAGAAAGTGAAAATGTGAGAGTGAAGAAGAAGTCCAACTTCCATGTCCTGTCCAAATGAATTCTCAAGACCTCTATTTATAGAGATTGAGATGATGATGTCATAAACCGACACGTGGCGCTCCCCGGGAGTGACACGTCACCGGGGGGTCCACGGGTGCCGGTGCTCCACGGACTGTCGAATCGCATATTCATCCGGCCTGCCCCGCACAGCGTCGCTCTGTCTGTCTGGAAAGACTGGCTCCCACCGCATCGGTGTGGCCAGAGAACCCCCTTGATCTAGCCTCCAATCCAAGCCCTTGCGGAGTCCCACAGGCCTGGCAGCGGTGGGGAAGACCCGACGCCCAACTGCCAGGTGAACTAGGCGCGATGCCCTCCGAAGACCTGCTCCCGTCTCAGAGTGACCCGGGGGTCATAGTCCCTAGGGGTGCCGACGCAAGCCCCCAGTGCCGGAGCACGTAGGCCAGTCACGCAGACACCCTGACGAAGATAGTGTCCCGGAGGAGTCGCCTATCCCCGCGGGTGAGTCCTTATGCCGGAGCACTTGGAGCAAGTCAAGGTAGCATCCCGGAGGAGCCGTCTACCCGACTGGCCGAGGTAGCATCTCGGAGGAGCCGTCTACCTGGCGGAAGGGCAGTTGAAGAGCTCCCTGACAGAGATAGTGTCCCGGAGGAGTCGCCTATCCCCGCGGGTGAGTCCTTATGCCGGAGCACTCGGAGCATGTCAAGGTAGCATCCCGGAGGAGCCGTCTACCTGGCAGAAGGGGAGTTGAAGAGCTCCCTGGCAGAGATAGTGTCCCGGAGGAGTCGCCTATCCCCGCGGGTGAGTTCTTGTGCCGGAGCACTCGGAGCATGTCAAGGTAGCATCCCGGAGGAGCCGTCTACCCGACTGGCCGAGGTAGCATCCCGGAGGAGCCGTCTACCTGGCGGAAGGGGAGTTGAAGAGCTCCCTGGCAGAGATAGTGTCCCGGAGGAGTCGCCTTTCCCTGCGGATGATGTACACTCCGGAGAGTGGGTTGAAGCATGTTCCACGACCAAGGCAAGGTGCGCATGGTGCGCATGGTGTGATGAATGAGTGTGGTGCCCGGGGGCATGATGACATGATTGTGGCGCATGGGCGCGATGAAGTGAGTAAGGTGCCAGGAGCACGTCTATGTCAATGGCGGGGCGCATGGGCGCGACGGAGTGCGTAAGGTGCTGGGGGCATGCTTGTGTCAATGGTGGCGCATGGGCGCGACAGAGTGTGTAAGGTGCCGGGGGCACGCTGGTGTCAATGGTGGCGCATGGGCGCGACAGAGTGCGTATAGTACCGGGGGCACGGTAGTGTGACAGAGAGCCTGGGGGCACGGCTGTATCAGCGGCGCGGCGCATGGGCGCGGCGAAGTGCGTAAGGTGTCGGTGGCACGTATCATGACGATGGCGTGAGGGCGCGGCGACGAACGTCGCGGAGCAATACTTGGTGCCGGGCACGTATCATGCCGAAAATGGGTTTACGCGGAGGGGTGAACCACCGGGGGAAAATGGCCGAGGCCAAGCCCTCCAGGAGGCCGAGGCCAACCCCCATGGCCTGGGGAAGGCCGAGGCCGACCCCCTGGGGTTGGCCAAGGCCAAATGGTTGTCTTCCATTTTCGGAGCCCAAGGTCACTTCTCCTTTTGCGAACTTCGGGTGCGCCGTCGGTAGGTGTTTTGATAAGCAATGATGAATCCGAAAGTTACGTTATGACGAGTGCGTTGCCAAAAACCATACCCACATAGCGGACGAGGTGCCAAGGTTACGTATGGAGCACACGAAGCGAATAAAGTGCGAAAAGGAGTTTGCGCGGAGGGGTTAACCATCGGGGGAAAATGGCCAAGGCCAACCCCTCCAAGAGGCCGAGGCCGACCCCCATGGCATGGGGAAGGCCGAGGCTGACCCTCTGGGGTTGGCCAAGGCCATTGCCCCTTGACCCCGTTGCTCCAAAATGTGCCGTCGGCCAATATTTTTGGTGACAAGGTGTTCGGGTGGTCTTGGCGTGACGATCGTGTTATCGTGAGCGACGTTAACGTGAAGTAATCGGCACCTAAGCCACGTGCAAAACGAGAAATATAAGCGGCTTGGGAGCGCGCATTTTGACCGGTTCGATGCGTTGGAAAAATAACTGTTGAAGAAGCCGACGTGTGCGCGTGAAGCGGGACCCCTAGTGGGCCCTTAGGTGCGGCCAGAATAGGTTGGGAACATAAGCCCCCTGCGTGTGGTGTGCGCGGAGGGGTAACCCGAGCGGGCACTGCACGCATAAACACTTAGCAAGATTTTGATGTTGTTTGGCTGGAGTGTTGTTGAGGTCGTCTGCATGATGATGATGAAGAGTAGGTGGCTCGAGCCACCTCGTGCACCACCTACGAAAGCTTGGAATGCTTGGGGGTTGAGACCAAGGCACGATGATAGGGCGCAGGGGCGCGAGCATGTAAACGGTGCCCGGGCGATGGACGACGAGTGTCGCGAAGACGTCACCCGGGCGATGGGCGACAAGCGTCGTGGAGACGGCGCACGGGCGCTGGCGACGAGCATTGGACAATGAATAAGAGTAAGTGGTTCGAGCTATCTCGCGCACCACCTACCAAGGGCGTTGATGTCGAGGGACATTGTCATGAGGGGCGCGACAAGGGCGCGGCCGGACGTCGCGATGCGGGGTCAGTCCGCGACGGGCGCATAGGCACAAGCAATGCGCGTCGGTCAAATACGTTGATGTCAGGGACGTCGGGACGAGGGGCGCGACAAAGGCGCGGTCGGGCGTCGCGATGCAGGGGCAGTCCACGACGGGCGCAAGGGCGCGAGCAATGGAAGGCGATCGATGTTGCAAGCAAAAAAAATTTTTTTTTTTTTTTTTTTTGAATTGCTTGGCCTTGGATGTCGGGGCTCGGTCGTTGGGTAAATGTTTATAGGCCGAAGTATGGGGAGGAAGATAAAGGCCAAGGTGGTGAATGGAAGAGCTTTGATGTTGCCGTGAGTGAAGCAAAGGAGATGAAGTTGGAAAATGGGTGAAGGTGGTGGCCTTGGTTGTGGCGTGAAGGTTGCGGTGTGGGGGAAGGGAAGAGAGGGAAAAGTAAGGGGAATGAGGAGGGGGGAGGGAGAGGGGCGGGGTCGGGTTAGGGGAGGGGGTTGGGGTGGCCGAGGCCGAAGTAGGGGATGGGGAAGATGGAGGGGAAAGGGAAGGGGGAAGAAGGGGGCGGCGGCAGCGAGGTGCCGCGGGTGGCCGAGGGGAAGGAGGGAAGGGGAAGGGGAAGGAGGGAGGGGGGGCGGGGTTGGCCTAGGGGGGTGGTTGGGGTCGGCCTAGGGGAGGGTGTTGGGGAGGCCGAGGCCGAAGGAGGGGAGGGGGAAGATGGAGGGGAAAAAAAATGAAGGGGGAAGAAGAATAGGGGGGCGGCGGCGGCGAGGTGCCGCGGGTGGCCGAGGGGCGAGGGGAAGGAGGGAAGGGGAGGGGGGTGGGGTCGGCCTAGGGGACGGTGTTGGGGTCGGCCTAGGGGAGGGTGTTGGGGAGGCTGAGGCCGAAGGAGGGGAGGGGGAAGATGGAGGGGAAAAAATGAAGGGGGAAGAAGAATAGGGGGGCGGCGGCGGCGGCGGGGTGCCGCGGGTGGGCGAGGGGCGAGGGGAAGGAGGGAAGGGGAAGGGGGGCGGGGTCGGCCTAGGGGAGGGTGTTGGGGTCGGCCTAGGGAGGGTGTTGGGGAGGCCGAGGCCGAAGGAGGGAGAGGGAGGATGGGCGGGGGAGGGAGGAAGGAAGGGGAAAGAAGGGGAAAGGGGGCGGCGGCGGCGGCGGGGTGCCGCGGCGCGAGGCCGAGGGGGGGAGGAGGGGCGGGGGAGAGAAGGGAGGAGAGAGGGAGGTGGGGGCGAGGCCGAGGGTCGTCGGCGGTAGAGGAGATGGGCCTTGGAGGCCGAAGGGCGATGGCGGCGCCGCATGGAGGCTGGGCGGCGCGAAGAGAAGAGAAAGAGATGATTAGGGTTTAGAAAAATTAGGGTTTGGGAGGGAAAGAAAGGCACGGGTCGGGTTTCGGGTAGGGTCGGGTCGCGGGTCGGTCTCAGCACTGAGAGAGAATGGGCGCGGGTCAGGGCGCGCGGGTCGGTTCGGGTTCGCGGGTAGGGTTCTGCCCAGATTTTTTTTTGAAATTCAAATTCAAATTCGAATAAAATAATAATAAATAATAATAAAATTTTATTTTATTTTATTTTATTTTATTTTTTTGGGGCAGCCCTAAAGAGGGAGCCCCCAAGAAGATTTTCATAATTTGCAAGGTGAGAGTGAGAGAAATGGGATGGGAGAAAGATGAAGCTTTCCATGAGAAAGAGAGAAGTTGTTTATGAAGTGGGGAAAGGGTGATGGGGTGTTGGATGGTGAGGGAGGAGAGGAAAATGTGAGAGGGAGAGTGATGAGAGCATGAATGTGGGGAGCATGTGGGGAGATGAAAAACTTGAAAATTTTTCGAAGTGTTGAAATTTTTTTTTTGAGTTCGGGCAAGGATGCGAAGGGGAGGCCGTTGAGGGTGGTCATTGATCACCGGTTGCGAAAAAAATGAAAATTTTTCTAAGTGTTGGGCTGAGACAAGGATGCTGAGGGAGACCACTGAGGATGATCATCGATGACCGGTTGCGAAAAAAAATGAAATTTTTTCTAAGTGTTGGAAAAGTGAATACAGGATGATGATGCGACCGTAGTAGCGCGGCTCGAGCCACCCCGCGCACCACGTACCAAGTCATTGCAATGTGAGGCCGAAGGGATTGGGAAGGGGTGAAGCCCCCAAGGGAGTGGATGATGGCATGAAGGGTGATATCAAGAGACTTGTGCAAGAGCAATATAACTTGAAAATTTTCTAAGTCTGGAAAATGGAACTTCATTGATAACGAAGGATAGGCAGCATGCCTTGATACATGGGTATGACGTACATGGAAACTTGCAAAATGAACGAAAAAATTACAAGTGTGGAAAATGCACTAAGGCATGCCCTTATGTCCCGTACTTAGAGTTTGAGCTCTCCGGACGCAATCTTGTCGGCGAAGACAAACTTGAGGCCCCTGCACCACTTGAGGCCCCTGCACCACTTGAGGCCATGACCGACCTTCCGATGATAGGGGCAGTAGTTGGGATGGGCTAAGTCTTCCGGGGTAGGTTCAGTGTCGGCATTGGGCAGGGTTATGGCATTGTCGTCGATCCATGTCTCAAGGAGATCTCTAACAGTCTTCAAGTCACACGGGTATTCCGGGGCAGGCATCGGCTGTCCTCTCTTGTCGGGACGCCCGTCCCTTCCTTGGGACTGACGCTTGCGGTTGTTGTCGTCATTACCAGCTACTTCCATTGTCGTGGCCAAGGCAATATGAGGTTGGGGTTTGGGTGTCTTTGACGGACCGACCGAGTCATAGGTGCGTCGTGCAGCTTCCTTGAGATGTCTCCAAGACCGAAGCTGGAGGTTTTCAAGGTAGACCCTGTAGGTGTCCTTCATGTTCTTGATGCAAATGGGTACAAGGGTTTCATCTTTGCTGAAGTCAGTGCACTCCAAGCACTTGTGATGAAATCGCGTAACATAGGTGTTGAGGTCTTCCCCGGGATTCTGGCGGATCCCGGCAATGTCAACGATGGTCACACGTTCCATCTCATAGTGAAACTTGTCAAGGAAGAGCTGGACCATGTCGGACCATGAGTGGATAGTACTGTCAGGAATCTGATGATACCAAGAGTAGGCGAGGCCAGTCAGGGACTTGTGAAATTCCCGAAGCTTCAAAGTGTCGTCTTCCCCGTAGTGCTCAAGGGAGCCAGCAAAACGGGTGAGATGCTCGCGGGCGTTGCCTTCTTTGCCGTTGAACAATGTGAAGGATGGTTGCTTGTACTTGACAGGGTAGGGCTTAGTAGCGAGGCTGCCAGAGTAGGGAGCATGGCCTGACAGCTTAGAGGGGGTGTGGGGTAAGGATGACTGTTTGAGACGGTGAAGAAGGGCATCAAGGTCATGCTTGGTGACGTACGACGCATGTGAGGGCTTGTGCCCTGTCGTGATGATTCGAGCACCAGAGCCCCCAGACGGTACAACCTGAGGCATTGAGGGGATGACGATGGTAGAGAGGGGTTGGTGGTGGTGAGCAACTTGTTGGGGCATGGTTTGTACATGGGTAGTGTCAGCTGCTGGAGGCCGGTCGTCAGGAAAGGTCGACTGGAGTAAGCCGAGGGAATGACTTGTGTTTAGGTTTCGACTAGTTATGTTCGGGTTAGGCTCCATCTCAATTGATTCGTGAGTCTCCGAAGTGCTTCGAGCAAGGGCAATGCGTGGCGCCGGGGGCTGAGGTGCCGCGAGTCCTACTGTCGAGGGCCCGGAGGACCAAGGCAGCGGTGGTCGCGACACTGGGGCCTGAGCAGTGTCCAAAACTAGCCCAGGCCTTGAAGGTTGGATATGAGCAGGAGGGGCCAAACCTGGATCTTGGGATAACACGGGGTGAGTAATGGGCACAGGGTGCGGAGCTCTAAGGCTTTGGGAAATCGGTGATTGTGAAGTCAAGACTTGGATTGATTTTTGCATTTCCACCATGGCTGTCATGAGAGTGGCTATAGTGGGCGAAAACTGCTGGATGGCCGCGTTGACTGCAACTTGTATGTCGGGTGCGATAGTTTGGGGCTGGTCTTGGGGACGCATAGCACTAGTCCCTTCTTGTTCGCCGAGGTGATCCTCCTCTTGTACGGTGTGGATAAGGCCCTGGCTGGCAGCCCTCGTAGCTTTTCGTTGTCTAGGCATGGAGACTGAGTGCAGAAGATAGACAGACTGCAGTACGATGCTCACCTCCCCAGCGGAGTCACCAAAATGATGCCAAGGAAAGTGGGTTCGTATTTACGTGGAGGTGCCACAAAGGCTATAGTCCGAGTCAGCTTCCAAGTATGTTGATGTGTGACACAGCAAGGGTGGAACAAGGGCAGAGACCAAGGGCTTCCCAGACAGAGCTTGAGGGTGGCAGTGCTGCGAGGGCGATAGCGCAGGATGGATATACGACGACAGTCACAGTCCGATGCTTAGGTCCAAAGTCAGGGTCCTGTATGTTTCTCTCTAGGATTCTAGAGTGAGAAAGTGAAAATGTGAGAGTGAAGAAGAAGTCCAACTTCCATGTCCTGTCCAAATGAATTCTCAAGACCTCTATTTATAGAGATTGAGATGATGATGTCATAAACTGACACGTGGCGCTCCCCGGGAGTGACACGTCACCGGGGGGTCCACGGGTGCCGGTGCTCCACGGACTGTCGAATCGCATATTCATCCGGCCTGCCCCGCACAGCGTCGCTCTGTCTGTCTGGAAAGACTGGCTCCCACCGCATCGGTGTGGCCAGAGAACCCCCTTGATCTAGCCTCCAATCCAAGCCCTTGCGGAGTCCCATAGGCCTGGCAGCGGTGGGGAAGACCCGACGCCCAACTGCCAGGTGAACTAGGCGCGCGATGCCCTCCGAAGACCTGCTCCCGTCTCAGAGTGACCCGGGGGTCATAGTCCCTAGGGGTGCCGACGCAAGCCCCCAGTGCCGGAGCACGTAGGCCAGTCACGCAGACACCCTGACGAAGATAGTGTCCCGAAGGAGTCGCCTATCCCCGCGGGTGAGTCCTTATGCCAGAGCACTTGGAGCAAGTCAAGGTAGCATCCCGGAGGAGCCGTCTACCCGACTGGCCGAGGTAGCATCCCGGAGGAGCCGTCTACCTGGCGGAAGGGGAGTTGAAGAGCTCCCTGGCAGAGATAGTGTCCCGGAGGAGTCGCCTATCCCCGCGGGTGAGTCCTTATGCCGGAGCACTCGGAGCATGTCAAGGTAGCATCCCGGAGGAGCCGTCTACCCGACTGGCCGAGGTAGCATCCCGGAGGAGCCGTCTACCTGGCGGAAGGGGAGTTGAAGAGCTCCCTGGCAGAGATAGTGTCCCGGAGGAGTCGCCTATCCCCGCGGGTGAGTCCTTATGCCGGAGCACTCGGAGCATGTCAAGGTAGCATCCCGGAGGAGCCGTCTACCCGACTGGCCGAGGTAGCATCCCGGAGGAGCCGTCTACCTGGCGGAAGGGGAGTTGAAGAGCTCCCTGGCAGAGATAGTGTCCCGGAGGAGTCGCCTATCCCCGCGGGTGAGTCCTTGTGCCGGAGCACTCGGAGCATGTCAAGGTAGCATCCCGGAGGAGCCGTCTACCCGACTGGCCGAGGTAGCATCCCGGAGGAGCCGTCTACCTGGCGGAAGGGGAGTTGAAGAGCTCCCTGGCAGAGATAGTGTCCCGGAGGAGTCGCCTATCCCTGCGGATGATGTACACTCCGGAGAGTGGGTTGAAGCATGTTCCACGACCAAGGCAAGGTGCGCATGGTGTGATGAATGAGTGTGGTGCCCGGGGGCATGATGACATGATTGTGGCGCATGGGCGCGATGAAGTGAGTAAGGTGCCAGGAGCGCGTGTATGTCAATGGCGCGGCGCATGGGCGCGACGGAGTGCGTAAGGTGCCGGGGGCATGCTTGTGTCAATGGTGGCGCATGGGCGCGACAGAGTGTGTAAGGTGCCGGGGGCACGCTGGTGTCAATGGTGGCGCATGGGCGCGACAGAGTGCGTATAGTGCCGGGGGCACGGTAGTGTGACAGAGAGCCTGGGGGCACGGCTGTATCAGCGGCGCGACGCATGGGCGCGGCGAAGTGCGTAAGGTGTCGGTGGCACGTATCATGACGATGGCGCGAGGGCGCGGCGACGAACGTCGCGGGGCAATACTTGGTGCCGGGGGCACGTATCATGACGATGGCGCGAGGGCGCGGCGACGAACGTCGCGGAGCAATACTTGGTGCCGGGGGCACGTATCATGACGCGATGGCGCGAGGCGACGAACGTCGCGGAGCAATACTTGGTGCCGGGCACGTATCATGCCGAAAATGGGTTTACGCGGAGGGGTGAACCACCGGGGGAAAATGGCCGAGGCCAAGCCCTTCAGGAGGCCGAGGCCGACCCCCTGGGGTTGGCCAAGGCCAAATGGTTGTCTTCCATTTTCGGAGCCCAAGGTCACTTCTCCTTTTGCGAACTTCGGGTGCGCCGTCGGTAGGTGTTTTGATAAGCAATGATGAATCTGGAAGTTACGTTATGACGAGTGCGTTGCCAAGAACCATACCCACATAGCGGACGAGGTGCCAAGGTTACGTATGGAGCACACGAAGCGAATAAAGTGCGGAAAGGGGTTTGCGCGGAGGGGTTAACCATCGGGGGAAAATGGCCAAGGCCAACCCCTCCGAGGGGCGGAGGCCGGCCCCCATGGCATGGGGAAGGGAGGCTGCCCCTCTGGGGTTGGCCAAGGCCATTGCCCTTTGACCCCGTTGCTCCAAAATGTGCCGTCGGCCAATATTTTTGGTGACAAGGTGTTCGGGTGGTCTTGGCGTGACGATCGTGTTATCGTGAGCGACGTTAACGTGAAGTAATCGGCACCTAAGTCACGTGCAAAACGAGAAATATAAGCGGGTTGGGAGCGCGCATTTTGACCGGTTCGATGCGTTGGAAAAATAACTCTTGAAGAAGCCGACGTGTGCGCGTGAAGCGGGACCCCTAGTGGGCCCTTAGGTGCGGC